>BDUI01002920.1:108265-121657 GCA_002335545.1 Apodemus speciosus | reverse complement strand
AGATCGCTCTCTTTGTATTTCTGGCGTGCATCAGGCACTACCTAGTTAGAAGTCATATTTTTGGAAGGTGACGTTGCAAATTTCCTGTCTTGAAAAACAGCCGATACCACATCTTTTAAATTTTTTAATGAATTTTTTCATATAGTATATTTTGATAATATTCTTTGCCGTYCCTAAACTCCTCCTAGGCCCTCTCCAACCTCTCCCTAACCACCCCCCAACTTCAGTTTCTCTCTTTAAAACAATCAAAAYGRGGGGACAAAAATAAAGTCAAAACAGACAAATAGAGAAAGAAGAGAAAAGACAATTCAACTGGGTAAAGGCAAGCTGAACAGCTCTTTTTTTTTTTTTTTAATTAAAGCAATGAAATGAAGATTCTCTTCTGAGAGGACAGCCCCTGCTCATAGGTTGAAGAGAACATGGAGAATGTATTAGAGCAGAGTTTTTAATTACCACAATAGTMTAAGTAGTTCCAGAGAAGTCTAAAACCTAAGTACAGATGAGCTGGACCCAGGGGAAGGTGCTTCCTGACTCTGAGTTGAGCTAACCTGTGGTCTAACAGAAGTCCTGGATGAGTTCTGAGGTGGGTCTGGCATTTCTGAAGCTACCTGAAGATGTCCCAGGGCTGTCTGGAAGTAGAGTCCTCACCCACAGGGAAGTGGGATGCCCCTCAGTGGCATCAAACTCTCCCGGCTCCAGGCAGCTCCTCACAGAAGCCTGGGTGCTAATGGATGGCACCTGTCACCTTTGTGGTCCAGAAACCTCTTTGGCTGCATTGAATGGATAATGTCAGGCCCTTCCTGATCTCAAGGAGAAGAAAGTCCRCTCAGCATGGTGGGAGAAGGGAGCTGGGCAGAATGTAGGTGACTTCGATTAGTAAAATTCGTTCAACTGAGGTTATCAGCAAGCTGATAAATTCCCAGGAAGCTTCCGGATACATTCTTAATATATTTTCCTCTGCTGGCAAAGACATAACATTTGAACATTTACATGAAGCACATTTTTTTTTCCAAACAGAAATTCACAATATACCAAACCACTAGAAGGGAACACAGCAAGTATCCTCCTAGCTAGCCTAAAACAACCATAAAGTTACCGATTATACTACTGCTATTAGATGAAGAAAATCAATGGGAATAAATCCCAAATATCTGGCTGTACCGGTAAATTATTCTCCCTAAGGTACCTGAATACATTTTGAAAGACCCTTACAGAGGCAGAGCTGACTTAAACATAAACGATTGGCATTCTCAGCCTGTCAAACAGTCTGCTGACTACTTGAGGGAATCAGAGTAGCCAGGCCTTGGCCAGTCACCACATACCTGACTCCATTACAACTTTCCCCATCTGGGCTAATTTCGAAAAACCATATATATGGATGGTAAGAGCCTTTGGTTAATATTCAGGTTCTCTAAGTGAACAGTTAACTCTTCACCTAAATTTGATTCACAAAATAATACACCAAGGAAAGTTTGTATGGCCATAAAGTCATAGTTTCCTCTTAGAGTTTTACTATCATGAAATTTCTTACAATATTTTAAGTTCTGTAAGATTCAAGAAAGACTGACTAACCTAGCACTGGCTTTCCAAATGGATTATCCAAGACAAACTGGCATTCTTTTCTACTTTCTTTCATGTATATGGGTATGTTGCCTGCTTTTGTGTATTTGTACTATGTGTATGCATGCCAGTAGAGGCCAGAAGACTGTGTTGGATCCCCTGAAACTGGAGTTGCAGATGATTGTGAGCCATGTGGGTGCTGGGAAGAGAACACAGATCTACTTCAAGAGCAGCCAGGGTGCTTGACTACTGAGCCATCTCTCCAGCCTGCAAACTGGAGTGCGTAAAGTAGAAATATAAGGAACCCACCCAACACTTTGAAGGATACAAAATATTTCCTATTAAACTATTTCTCAAAATAGACAAGAAATCCCTTCCAAAGCYCTTGTCAACAGGGYCTTTGTAAACCATGTGTGTGATTCTCTTATTCGTGGCCGTCAACCTGCCTCCTTGCCTGCCCTTGGTGTCCTGGGTYGGAGGGCCTGTGAACAACCTCCTTTCTGGCAAACTCATTCACGGGCGAGTGCCGGTGCAGGTCTGCRGTCTGTGGCAGACAAAGCTGCTTACATGTGTTTATGGCTGGCTTCCTAGAAGAAGGCTGGGCAAACCTTGGCAGGAACGCAGGGGAGTCAGCCATATAGGATGTCCTGAAGATGCTGTCGAAGGCTTTGCTCTCCTTGGAACACCTCTGTGGCTCCCCCATACACTCAACATAAACTCCCAAACTTTCAAAACCTGCAGTCTAGGAGCCAGAGGCCTTTTGGGTTGTGTACTTAGAATTGAATCTCACATCCTACACCTTCTCAGTGTGACCTTGAGGTTTCTTAAGGTTTCCTACGATTTCCAGTGGGCACGAAGTTCCTAAGTGCAGCTGAGTTATTAAAAGGATTAAATGAAGGAATGTAACTAATCACTGAGCATTCGGCCTGATGCATACTAGATGTCTGATATAAGAAAATATGTATTGAACACCAATGGGCATAAGAACTGTCAAGTTATGGTCAGAGAACATGCCATGTTTACTATGTCAGTCATACATGTCATAGCTGTGTGTGTCTTCAGAAAGTATCTGTCCCAATTTTTAAATTATAAAACAAGGATTTTATAAGTTCTTTCCTTTCCTCCCTCCCCCACTTTCTTTCTTTCTTTCTTTCTTTCTTTCTTTCTTTCTTTCTTTCTTTCTTTCTTTCTTTCTTCCTTTCTTTCTTTCTCCCCCTTTCTTCCTTTACTTACTTACTTTCATTCTTTCTTTCTCTTTTTTAACTACATCAAAACCTGTCACCCCTCCCAAATATAGTTTTCTTTGGCCGGTAGTGATTTTCTCTGGTGCTCTGGACAGGCCTGAGACGATTAGTGCAAGCCACTAACAGCAAAGGCTGTGGGCCTCTTGGGTTGTAACAAAGCTAATATTTGATTCGAGGTATCCCTGACTTTTGACATCATGTGGTGATAAATCTAAGACTGGCAGAGGACAGGAAGCCCCAGGAATGGTGCTGTGGCAGAATGAAGGACTTCGGGTAAAGCAGTTGGAGGAGAGAAGTCAGATCAAGGCCTGGGGGGATTCACTCCTCCGTGACATAGAGATGCTGTGCATGGAACATGGGCGTGGGGCAAACTACCGCTTCTTTAATAAAGATCCTTATATCCATTTATTGGTGCCCCTCCAGAGCACAGAGTGTCCACGGTAGGAGGCTCACTTAGCCTGGACAAGGGATGGTCTCAGTAAGTCACCTGAGTCTTCTGGATCTAAATTCCCTCTTCCACAAACCAAGCTGTAAACAGATCCCTCTGTAACTGGAGTTGCAACTGCATATGGCTTAGTACCAAGCAAGTCATGTAAACCTATAGGACACGTCGCTGCGCTAACGGGCTGTTTTCATTTGGGGCTGGGCAGGGAGGCTGCCATAACCAAGTACAACAGACTAGGTCACTTAGACAATAGAAATCTGTTCYCTCACCATTCTGGAGTCTAGAAATTTGTGGGCAAYGYGCTGGAAACGTTGGYGCCTTCTGGGGTCTCTCAGCATCTGGATGACCATCTCTGACCTTGGCCTTCATAACAGCATCCCTGTGTATCTGCATTCGAATCCTGTCTGATGAAGACAGCAGTCAGGTTGGGTCAGTCTGCCGTCCCGTCTTATGCTTGCTATCTCTTCTGTCTCCAATTATATTCATACTCCAAGGCCCTGGGTCCTAGGATATCAGCTCACAAGCTTAAGGGAGACACAGCAGATGAAAACCTTGACCAGGTCTATATTGTTCAGTTTTATGTTATATTGATGAGTAGAAGGAGTGGTCATTTTTTGTGTGTCTGGCAGTCCCTGTTACTAGTTGCTTCCTGCTTTCTTGTCATTCAAACACACAGAGCAATCTCTGAGGTACCTCATACACCCTGGGCACCCCTAATCCTAAGGTTAGACATCTGAAATGCTCCCAAATCTGAAGCCCACTGAGCGCAAGTGGAAAATTCCTCACCTGGCCTCGGATGACAGGATGCAGTCAACATGACCACACATTGAAAATACTGTATAAGATTGCCTCCCCTCAGGCATAAGAAACATAAATGAATCTGTGTGCTAAAGCCGAGGCCCCGTCCCCAAAGATATCTCATCCTGCAGATGTAACAGTTTCAAAACCTGCAACACATGTGAGAATCTGAGACGCTTCCAGCCCTAAGTGTTTTCAGTAAAGGCCATTTAGCCTGAACCCAGCCCCCCCACGTTTTCAGAAGAGAAACCCAGGGATAGTGACAATAAGTTGAAAGACAATGGATGGAAGAATAGATCTTAAAAACTTACCTGAAACCTTCAGTCCAAATTAGTGTGATTTCCTGGACTGATATAAACTCTCAGGTTTAATTTTACCCGCATTTTCCAACTCCAAACGTTCACGTAGAGAAGTACCTAGGAAGAACAGGCAAAAAATGCSCATACGCTTTGCTTTTTAAATTCATTAGGCCAGCATGGAAAGCATAGATTTCTGCATGGCATCATCTTACATAGGCGACATTGTGCCTTGCTCTCATTTGTCCCCGAGTCCATTGTCCTCAGCTCTGTCCCTTTCTCATACCCAGTTGTTTCCTTCTTCCCAGACAGGTCCCCCTTCTGCTGTCTGACCACACGTATTCCATCGCCCTCTCCGTGTCTTGCCTTCCTGAAGATCTTATCCTCCCCTCCTGTGGGATACCCTGTAGTTTCATCTCACATACATGCAAACACACACACATATGTACACACATATACACATGCATACATAATACACTCACACGTGCACACATGTATACACACATACATCTACACACACATGCCCACTCAGTCCTACACACACACACACACACACACACACGCGCACACACACACACACACACACACGCACACATATGCTTTCTTAGTCAGAGTTACTATTGCTGTTATGAAACACCGTGACCAAAGCAACCTGGAGAGGAAAGGGTTTATTCAACTTATACTTTCCCATCATAGTCATCAAAGGAAGTCAGGACAGGAACTCAAGCAGGGCAGGAACCTGGAGGCAGGAGCTGATACAGAGGCCATGGAGGGGTGCTGCTTACTGGCTTGTTACGCATGACGTGCTCAGGCTGTTTTCTTATAGAACCCTGGACCACCAGCCCAGGGGTGTGCCCATCCACAATGGTCTGGGCCCTCCCTCAGTAATCACTAATTAAGAAAATAACTAACTCACACTCCTATAGCCCCATTCTTATGGAAGCATTTTGTTAAATTGAGGCCCCATCCTCTCACATTTGAGAGGATGCTCACATTTGACGTGTTAGCTTGTGTCAACTTGACACAAAACTAGTTCACAGACGCACATGCACATACTCAAACATATACATACTTTTAAATCCAAGTACCACATAGAAGGAAAACATGGTGTTTTTCTGATTCTGGCTTATTTTGCTGAATTGTAATGATTCTCAGTTTCATCCATTTTTCTTGCAAATGTCACAATTTCATATTTTTTTGCAGCTGAATAAAAGTCCATTGTGTATGTGTATCCTGTTTTCAATATTCATTCGTTCGTTTATGAGTGGCTATCTAGACTGGTTTTCTTTCTTCAAGGCTGTCTCAAATAGAGCAGCAGTAAGCATGGATGTGAAGTATCCCTGCTAGATGTTGACTTTGAGTCCTATCACATATGACCATGCAGTCCTCTGGTTGCTGTATTTGTAGTTTCCGGAGGACTCTCTAAGCTGATTGACTAGTGACTGCCCGGGTAGTACGTTCCTGCCGTGGTAAGCATCTGCCTTTCCCCACGTGTCCAGAAGCATTTGCTGTCATTTGTTATATTGGTGACAGCCATTCTTTCTCGCTGGGCTTAGATGGAATCTCAAGCAGTTCGAGTTTGTGTGTCTCTGGTGGTTGAGGATATTGGATATTTTTCAGGTATTTATTGGCCATTCATATCTGTTTTTAAGAACTGTTATTCAGGGGGCTAGAGAGATGGCTCAGTGGGTAAGAGCACAGACTGCTCTTCTAAAGGTCATGAGTTCAAATCCCAGCACCCACATGGTGGCTCACAACCATCTGTAAAGAGATCTGATTCCCTCTTCTGGTGCATCTGCTATAGTGTACTTACATATAATAAATAAATTTAAAAAATGCTGTCTTTAAAAAAAAAAAGAACTGTTATTCAGTTCATCCGTTCACCTATTGATCGGAGGATGGGTCAGGGCTTTTTCCTGTTTATTTTTTCTACTTCTTTCCAAACCCTCGATATTGATCCCTGTTGAATGTGTAGTCAGAAGAGACTTATGCCTAGTTGACAAATTAAAAACTAAGCTCTCTGTTTTCATGCTAATTCTAATAAGTATTTTTAAATGTTTTAATAGTTTGTTTCTCTTAAGAGTGTCATCCCTATTAATTGAAGAATATTATCTATATTCATTGAATCCTTCAGTTAAGAAAGATGACACAGGAATATAATATTTGCTGAGATTTATTCTTAGAAGTAAATTTATGACATGTTGACAGATACACCCTATGAAAGCTTCCGCTTCATTGGTTTTTTTTTTTTTATAGAAAATATACACTTTTAATCCCCTCGAGGTAGATATTTCTAAAGACAGAAAATCAGTACATACAGCCTTCTGCATTCATTATGACTTAATACTAATATTGAGCCTTATAAAGCCCTTGTTTTATAGAAGGCAATATTTGACGTCTATGTCTGGCGTAGAATGAGCCTAGAAGATCCTCTTAGTGGCTTGACAGTCGGGGGAAAAATTCTAAGCTCATTGTCTCATTGAGTACGTACCCGTGTGAACACGTACACGTGTGAATACATCCAGATGTGAATCGGTTTCACCATTACCGATTAGGACGCCTTGCTCCCTACCATCTGTTTTTGTGAGACATGAAAAACCATGAATATGTCTTCCTAGTCTGAAATGTTTCTGAAAGCTAGGGAGTAGGTGGCACTTCCCAGACAGCACCAGCTTGGTTTATCCATGTTCTAGGACTTGAGTGTGTGGTGTCTTCAGTCACAGGATCGTGTCATTGAGTTCTTGAGAGTAACCAACAGCCTTGGTGATAGCCTTGGGGGGCAGAAGGACATCACTGACCAATAATCCCCAAAGAACTAACTTGCTCCTGACACTGGTCTTTTACTTGTTAGCCTCTGTTGTGTAAGAGGAGCGCTGTTGCCCTGTTACAAGTTTAAATGTTCCTAATCTCTTTTCCCCCCAAATCATTGGTTTGCAAGTGGAATCCTGTGGCGAAGAAAAGCACACTTCCATGACTGGTTCTGTGGCACGCTAATATAAACTCACCTGATAGAGTAAGGATGCCTGGCAGCAGGCGGCTGCAGTGGTCAAACATTAACTAACCAAGAAAGAAATTGTTTCAGAGTCCACATTTTCCTCCTCCCCCGCCTCCACGTTCCCAGCTGTATTTTGCATGAGGCTGTTCTGTTTCTGTTTCCTTCGCGTGAGCCTTGTTCCTGTCACTCTGGTCCTCATGCTGTTGGTTACCTTCCCAGAGCCTGCTCTGGATACTGAAGCTCATTAATTCCAAGAATGGCAAAGGGTGCAGACAAGGGCCTTTCAGCTCATTGATGGCCACTCTTCCTCGGTCTGCTTGAGGACTCTGCAGGTGGACCCATAGCCTTGGGGGAGCCCTGCTTACAGTCCCATGACATACCGGTAGAAAAAAATGCTCAGGGTCCACATGGAGAGGCAAGTGGTCTGCAAAGTTTGTCAACATCTGTGTACTGGCTGCTTTTCTGTGTCAACTTGACACAAGCTGGAGTTATCACAGAGAAAGGGGTCTCCCTTGAGGAAATGCCTCCATGAGGACCAGCTGTAAGGGCCCATTGTGGGTGGTGCCATCTCTGGGCTGGTAGTCCTGGGTTCTATAAGAGAGCAAGCTGAGCAAGCCAGGGGAGGCAAGCCAGTAAGAAACATCCCTCCATGGTCTCTGCAACAGCTCCCGCTTCCTGACCTGCTTCAGTTCCAGTCCTGACTTCCTTTGGTGATGAACAGCAATGTGGAAGTGTAAGCTGAATAAACCCTTTCCTCCCCAACTTGCTTCTTGGTCATCATGTTCGTGTAGGAATAGAAACCCTGACTGAGACAATCTGTATGCACAAAGATGAAACATTCAGGCCTGAGTCAGCCTGTTTAGTCTTTATATTTCACATGATACATCTTAAGCTTTGGAATATTTGTCATTTCTAAGCATAGCAACAGTAGTCTGATAGCTACCTTTCTAGAGCCTTCCCTGGGGTTATTCTACCAACTGCCTTCAAGGAGGCTAGTGTGGTTGGAGATGGTCCTCCTGTCTTGTTTTCATGAAGACCTGAGTTCACCCATTTGCAAAATAAGCAAGATCCAGCCTCACGCCTCGCTCTTGCCCCGCCCCCCTGCATAGGTGACTGAATGAAGGCTGCAGAGTGCCCAGTGAACTTCCTGATGCCCCACAGGCAGTGAGTGCTGGGGCTACACTCCGAGCTCAAGTCCCGGTGAGCTAAGAGCTCACCACTGCCAATCCCCATCCTCCTTCTAATTATAGGTAGACATTGTTTACTTGGATCCAAAGATGGTCTGGGTGTTCAGTCTTTGTCATTATAGACACAGTTGGCCCTTCCCCCACCCCCCATTGCCAGAGAACATCATTCAGCTACAACCAGCTTGTGACCACCCTACACTAACACCCTCGTTCTGCCTTCCCAGAGCTAGCTGCCCTTTATCAAGAACTCTGCGGCCAAAGTAAATGTCAGGGCAGCAGGATTTCTTGCCAGAGGCTGGATAGCGTAGTTAGGTAGGCCCTGGCCAAAAGAGAAAGAGAGAGAGAGAGAGAGAGAGAGAGAGAGAGAGAGAGAGAGAGANAGAGAGAGAGAGAGAGAGAGAGAGAGAGAGAGAGAGAGAGAAGAAAAATTTCCTCTACCTTTAGCCTAACCTCCCCACTTTCTACCCTTCAGAGTGCAGCCTTTCCCCCAGACAGTGCCTGGTGGAGGGCCCAGCCACACCTACACTCCCCAGGGGCTCCCAGGCCAAGACTCATGTGTCCTCCTCACAGTGGGTCTTTTCAGACAGGAGCTGATCACATGGGGCTTGAATTGAGCCTGAGCTGGTCTGGGGACAGCGGGTCTCAAAATCCTCAGCTCTATAACACTGAGAGAGAGTGAGTTAAAAGTGGGTCCTGATTTACAGAAAGAAGTCTTGTGTGGAGGGTTGTTTCCCCCTGCACATGGGGCAACTCCGACCTTAGGCCAGAATAGTCCCAGTTGTAGCTACCGAACAGTAGCTCGTCAGAAGAAACGATCTGTGCTCTGCCAACTTTGGCTGTTTGAGAAAATTTGCCAGAAGCAAAACAGGATCGAAAATAATAAACAGGCCTCCTCCCTTGCCACAGGACGGCTGTTTACGTGAGGGGACTGGTAAGCCGGCCGAGCCACAGAGCACTCAGGGGAGAGGTTTGTTTTGTTTTTGTTTTTGTTTTTGTTTTGTGTTTAAGCAGAAAAGGTTAACTTGAGGAATGTTCACTTGGATTCAGTTTGAGACTGTTCCAGACTAGTCAAGGTTCATAAGAGACAGACAACACTAAGGATTGTCTGTCTTCCAAACACAAGTTACCTGTAGTCGTGAAGCATCCTCGAGGTGGAGAACCCAGGAGTGGCAGGAGCCTCAAGGAGGATGGCTATGTTTTAGGAGGACAGACCCCACCAGYGAGGCAAGCTCAAGGAGGCAGGAGGCTTCCAGGACACCTCTGTCCTGGGGAGGGGTCCCAGATGTTTCACTTCACCACCTGCCAGTGTCCCCAGGTGGGGGATAGTTGTTAATCAAATGGGAAGATCAGCTCCTGCCCATCAACAAGCGTACTGAGAGGGAAAATGAATGAAAAAAATAATTGACATGACATGAATGTGTGAAACTCTAGCGCTTGATTGGCTTTTGGGCAGGGTCTCTGCCACAGGGCTGACTGGGCGAACCCAACCGTGGGAGCCCTGGGCAGCACAGCTCCATTCTTTGCTGTCCTGGGGTAAGCACAAAGCTTGCTTCTCTTCCAAAACCAATGATTCACAGCAATCCCCAAGGACCTGGGAAGAATGTGCCACTCCAGCACTGGTTTGTTTTAAATTGGTTCCCGAGTCATTCTCCTAAATGCTCAGCTTCCTTTAAAATTGTTTTATAGGCTTGATGCATGATGAGTAACTGTTTCACCCATTGAGGTCATTGCAAATTCTAATTTTTTCCCTCTCRTTTCTCATGAGTTCCGAAGGGTCATGGACATCATTTGGTACTTGACTAAGCATCGTTTCATCCTTCATGAACAATTTCCTGTAACCATTAGCAAAGTGACACCTTTTAAAGCGGCAGATATTGTGTCACAGTGTGAGGGACCTTGCGTGACAGGGCTTTTGGGTTTACGGACGGCCAGCTTACTGTCCACAGGGAAGATTTTTTTTTTTTTTGCAGAATGATAGCCAGCCATGGCCATGCAAGCTGGGGGGCCTTCAGGCATGTTCTCAGATCAGAGCTGCTTGTAGGACTTTGAGGGGGCAAAAGGAGGCTGGGGTCACACTGCACAGATGGTTTGATGCTTCGTACTCCCCTCCTCGCTGAGTCTTATGAGAGTAGAAGACAGCAAACATGAGGTGTGTGGACATTATGTCCTCTGCTTCAATGTCCATTTTATTTTGTTCATCTTAACTATTTGTGTGCCTATCCTGGCTGGATTTCAGGAGTCACTACTTAGCAAGACTCAAATGAAGTCTTTGGAAAGTGCTCAGTGCATTTGGTTATAGTTTGGAAAGGCTGTGTAGCCTGAATTCAGTGGCAGGAACTAGAGGGGGAACCTGAAGGAAGGCAAAAGGGGGCCATGTGGTGGAGGAATACCTAATTAGCCCTTGGCTTGCCAGAACCATTTCCTTCACCTGAACCCTGGGACTTCACCGACTTCATCCCTGCTCTCGAGCCTGAGGGCAGACTTTTTCCTTGTCCACATCCACAGGAGTACAAGATCTTTCTCTCTGGGTTTCCCAGCAGCCTTTGTCTTAACGGAATACTTTTTTTCCTGCCTGGCTGGATCTGCCTGGTGCATAGCCATTTAAGTACATTAGCATGTCTGTGATTGATGTTAGCACTTTGACTTGTGTGCTATGAAGACTTCAGAACCTTGATTTAACATGCAGCACTGAGAGGCCGAGTCTTTTCTGAAATCTTTAGTTCGTAGGTAATATGCATTATGCATTAGTTAAGACTACCAGCCTTGTTATTTTCCAGATGGGGTTCAAATCCAAGTCTCAGTGCTTCCTAAAGTGATCTCGAGTACTTCCCACGATTCCTGCAAACTTGTTTCCTAAACCACACAGAATACTAATGGTGGCCACTCCATGCGGTGGTAAGGATGAAGTATCCCCACGCATGCGAAGTGCTTGGTTCAGAGCCTGCACACGTGGATGTTCACCGTCAAAAGAAAGCTTGACACTAACAATAAGCTACGAGCTGCTGTGGATTAGCTGCTCACAGGATGGTTCGAAAGCCAGGCCGTTTGTCACTACACATAGTGGAACTGCAGGCCACAGGCATGGGAGACCTCAAGTTAACCCCTGTGAAATACCCTCAGAGGAAGGAAAGACATATAGAAGAATAACTTAGAAATTACACTTTTAAGCAAGGAGTTTCCTAGTAAAATGCATTCAAACTTATGAAAGTATATAGCTGTCAAATTGCAGTTAAAATGGGCAATATTTTTGTACTTTAACAAGGCTAAACCACGTAAGTACAGAGCTGAACTTCAACTCTGGCGTGACTACAACAGAGGAATACTTAACGTTACATAATGGTTCATAGATCCAACCTAACTTGCCCCAATAAAGCACTGGCCCCTTGAAATACTTATCTGGTGGGTTTAGAACTCTAGTTCTGCTTGGTAGGCTCAGCCCAGGGGAAACATCCCACCTACCTCCGCCCACTTTTAAGTTTGCAGCTAAAAGACAAGAGAGTGCKTGGCTAGTATTGAAAACATATCTTCAAAGCCCAGGATCCCCCTTGGCTTCTTTTCAAAGGCGGCCTTTCAAGTCTTGTGTATTTACCAAGTTCTGCTAAACTCAAAACATTGACTATGTTGTAACCCACTCTACTGGCCTACCAAGAAATAAGGGTTGTTTATTGTCTTTTCATTTTTGTATAGGGTACACAGTCAGTCACTCAGTCAAAAAGGTTTATAAATTGCCTACATTGAGCCAGGTGCCTTGGTACGTAACAACACGTCTTCCATACCACACTTTAGTGGATGAACCTGGAACCGTTTTCATGCCACATTCCGGTGTTGGAGACAGACCATCATGGAGGGAGTTAGCATTACAATACACAGCAAAGGACCAAACCTCAACGAATGTCATGGTGTCTGGAGCTTGTGGCCAAGGAAAGTTGTTCAGCTCATAACAGACAGGAAGCAGGGAAGGACAAGAATGGCCCAGAGATAACATGCCCCTGGGGACGTTCACTCAGTGACCTATTTCTTCCAGACAGGCTCTCCCCTTTATGTTCCTAGAACATCTTAAAATAGCCTCTCCACCTGAGAACAAGCATTTCACACTTGGACCAGGGAAGCCTATTTCATATCCAACACTAAGTATCTTAGAAAACACTTGGCCGAGTTAACTGTGTAAAAGATGCTGACTGGTGCCGAGTGATGCAATAGCCGGATAAACAGGATTACCGCTCTCAAGGAGATTGCCCCCAAGTGAGATAAGACATGTAAGCTGTCCTGGGTATAGACAATTCATGGGAGGGTATGGTTCTTGGTGACTAATGGGATAGCAGAACAGACACATTGTGGAGGTAGGAATGTCCACAGTCACCAAGGTGGAGAGGTAAAGAGGAAAGGTCACTGGGCCGAGTTACAGGAAATAGCTCTGCTGCCACTGGTCAAAGGTCACAGGGAGTAGTACCCAAAGTGGGACAGCAGAATGAGCTAGAATGTATGATTTGAGTAGAATTTGGACTGTGCTAAATTCAGTGCATATGAGGCTGGGACAACTACCATGAGCCCATAACGGGGAGCAACTAGAAATGTTTGAATACACAAGAAGGAAGACTTTCGTTTAGAAAGGCGGACTCAAGAACACAGAGATGACATGGCCAAGTTAATGAACTGGGCATGTATCGGATAAGGTCCTGTCTTAGCATGGCCTCTTAGTTAGGGTTTCCATTGCTGTGAAGAGACACCATGACCAAGGCAGCTCTTATAAGGGACAACATTTAATTAGGGCTGGCTTACAGGTTCAGAAGGTCAGTCCATTATCATCATGGCAGGAAGCATGCCAGTGTCCAGGCAGATGTGGTGTGGAGAAGGAGCTGAGAGTTCT
>BDUI01002918.1:63673-82589 GCA_002335545.1 Apodemus speciosus | reverse complement strand
GTAACCACACTGGAAAACTGACCCAAGCCCTGGATATTCCTTACACCAGGCCAAATCTGTCTCAATTAGGCCCAAATTAAAAGAATGAGCTCAGAGTAGGAAAAAGCTCACACTCACATCCAGAGGGGAAAGTCACTTAACCTGAAAGGTCACTGATCTGAACCAGCTGCCAGGTTTCCCAGTGGGTGTCAGTAACGCAAGGGGAAAAAACCAGTCATCAGTCCCAGCTAACCAGTCTGAAGCAGACAGAGCTTAACATAATTAGGTTTTGCAGCTACAACTGAACAACAGGGTAGGAGCATGAGTCCCTTCCTGAATGCATGCTATAGGAAGACAAGGATTTTACCTATCATTGACATTCTCCAAGATCAAGAGCACAGTACATACTCAAACATCTTCAACTTGACCTAAGTCATTGCCTTTTTCACTACGAAGAGCCGAAGAAATATTTAAGTTGACTAGCTTCATAATTTTAGATAGTTGTGCTTACAGCTGGCCAACATGTAAATATTTGGTCAAATAGGGCCCACAGAAATACTTACTGAAAAAGAAAACAAAAACAAAACACTCCACAAAACCCCCTCCCCCCCAAAAAACCCAATTGTCCAAACACTGAGAAATATTCAGTTTCAGAGACTGCTCTATATACCTAGTTGTATGCTAACTCCTACAGGATGTGTATGCTACTCACAGGTTTATGGGGAACTAAGACAAGTACTTAGTGAAAACTCATTTCTACTCTTAAGTGAAATTTATGGGTTTTTTTTAATCATTTCAATCAAAGAAAATCTTGTACATGATGTATGGGTATGCCTCTAAAACAAAAAATGGGCTGTTTCATTTCAAATGAAAGAAACAGTATGGAAAAGTTAGTGTATGTATTAGTCAGGGTTCTCTAGAGGAACTGATAGAATGAATATATATAATGAATGGTTTACAGGCTGTCTAACAATGCCTGTCTACCAATGCAAGGTCCAAGAATCCAGTAGTTGCTCAGTCCATGAGGCTGGAGTTTCAGCTGGTCTTCAATATATGCTAGAATCTCAAAGAAGTAGTCTCTAATGCCAGTGAAGGAATGGACTTGCAAGGGAAAGCAAGAGCAAGCAGGCAAACAGAGCAAGCTTCCTTCTTGTTCTTCTATGGGCTGCCAACAGCGAGGCCCAGATTAAAGGTAGATTTACCTACCTCCACCAAGTAGGCCTTCCCACTTCAAATGATTACGAAAGAGTCCCTCATAGGTGAACCCAGCCACGTGAGTTTTAGTTAATTCAAGACGCAATCGAGTTGCAACCAAGAATAGCCATCACAGGTGAATGACGAGAAAGGTCAGCAATCAGTGTAATGACCAAATTTCATTGCTTAACATTTCACAAGATCATTTTTTATTGATTATCAAAAAGCAACTGATTAAGGTACAGTCTATAAACAAAACATCTTCATTTCTACCAACATAAAAACACTATCTTCGATCAAAAGCAGTTCCTAGACCATAGATGCACGTGGTAGACAAGGGATCCTAGAGCGCCCCGATCTTCTGACACTGTGTACTGTAGTGAGGCTGTTCGCACTGCGCTCGGACAGCCATGACTATCCTAGTTGAAGGTTGCACTGGCTCCCAGCTGGCTGTGCTCCTCCTCCCTTCTCTCTGTACTCTGCTGCAGCTAGGCCATGCTATTTTCCTACAACTGCTCCGCTATGTTTGGCCCAGTTTCCCTTCACTTTGTCTACAGTCTTCTCTAAGTTTGTGTGAGTATAAACCAGTATTTTTCAAGGGTTAATAGAAAGTCTACAACTTAATGAAGTTCATTAGCATAAGTTAAAATTATTGTCCTTGCGATCAATCACTAATTCAGAGAATGTTTGTCTTCTTTACAAATTATGTAAGCCAAGTATATAAAAGTATATTATATTCCCTCAGTGTGTTCCACTGTGGGCTATCATTAGAAGTACTGAGACACATCCAACTTTGGGCTCATGCATCACTGTGCCCTTGACCAAAAAAGATATGGCCATCTTTCTCAGCAGAGACACAAACAGAACGCAATACTAAGTCCTTCTGTTGAAAGGGTATTCGGCTATGGAAAAGAGAGATCAAATACAAAAGCTAAGAACCTAAATAGTTGCTGTCACCCGAGGGAGACATACGTAGTATTTTTCATTTTAAAAGTGTCCCCCAAAAAATGAATGAGAGAAGTCACAATAACTGTACAGACACTAATTACATTCTATTTCAGGTACTTATATAACTGTAAAGATGTGATACTACGAAGGAACACAGCTGGAAGTCTGGGCTTTTGCATTGTGGGAGGTTATGAAGAATTCAGTGGTAACAAACCTTTTTTTATCAAGTCCATTGTCGAAGGAACGCCCGCATACAATGATGGAAGAATCAGGTAATGATTATTTAGCAAAACATAATATTCAAGTATTTTTGTTTTCTACATGTAAAACCTTGGTCCCACTTGAAAGAAAAAGATTATACTTTCTTGGAGAGTCAGAAATTAAAACATGAGGGTACTAGTTAGGTAGTAAGAATTCCAAAATTATAAACCGGCCTTGCAAGTTCCCATATACCTTCTAATGCAAGCTGAGTGGGGCTTGGAGAATTTGCATGAAGAGGGAAAATGAGATCAGAACTAAAATGACACATATGGCAAACCCTAGGACCACCCAAGTCCACTGAGGCGCTTCACTCTGATCACAATGCTGTATTCTTTTTAGATGTGGTGACATTCTTCTCGCTGTCAACGGTAGAAGTACATCGGGTATGATACACGCTTGCTTGGCAAGGATGCTCAAGGAACTTAAAGGGAGAATTACTCTCACCATTGCTTCTTGGCCTGGTACTTTTTTATAAAATCAGTAAGATCTTAGAAAAATCACAGGCTAGGTAATGTATTTATCTTGTCAATTTTTATATTTAAAGAATATATTGTAAAAAATGCCAGAAAAGTATGATATTATGAAAACAAGTCACAGCTCAGAGAATGTCCTCAAAAATAAAAAATGATAATTTTTATTTGGTGTACAGGATTTCTCATTGCTTCAAATCTTTTAAGTTTATATATTTTTTTAATTCAATAAAAAGCCCATAAAAACTTACATGGTTTGTATGCCACACTTAATTCAAGTCAATTATAAATGTGATATAAATGAAGTTTATAGATGGAGGGAGCCTATGTATGTCTCCCTCGGGTGACAGCAAAGACAGAGCACATTATGGGCATTTAAGTTTAATGGCAGAGGATTTAAATGGGGAATGGTATCGTCTAAGTGACAGCAGTCTTCTTACTGGTGGCTCGAACTGCCTCATCCCTTCACACACCACGTTCCCCCTTGTCCCCCCCATGGTGCCAGCGCTGCTCTGGACCGCCTCTCGGGGATAGCCCAGATTTTAACCTGTGCTCTGGTTTTAATAAGAAATGACTGATCTACCACTACTCTCACTGAGTTTATTTTTACTCTTAAATATGGAAACGGTATAAAGATACCCCCCACTGTACGCTCCTACCGAGCCCTGGAAAGCACGGTCACAGCAGCCAGAGCACCTTGCCCCCGCTCACTGAGGGCCATGACGTGGGCTGATACTGTGCCAGTCAGGTTCATGTGCCTGCGGGGAAGCACACAAGTCACATCACTGGGGCCACCCAAATGCCTCACACCATTTATGAGCTTATAGTCCATTTAGTTACTATGGACCCTAATTCAGAACACTAAAAACCTGCTATCAAAAGCTGTGATATCGAGAATGTGTCTAAGTTCTTGAAGATGCAGGAGTGTCCCAGCTCTAAGACGAAGCCTGGCTTCACGTCAAGAGGGCCTCCACAGCACAGCTTCTTCTTCTGCAACCGCGCCCCACTAACCAGAAAGCCAAGATGAGTCCTTGACCTTCACCATACCGTGTACGCATGGCCAACCTTAGCTCTAAATCCCCTACTGACTTAATTCACATTACTTTCTTAGATATAAAGTCATTTCTGTCTTTTATTCTTTAAATATTACAAGACAAAGATTTTTAACTTAACACAAAAAATGCACACTTTTATTTTGGAAAAGAAAAAAGTTAACGTTTCATTCTAACAGAACAAGATTAAAGGTATATTTCTTAAACATTATCCAGAAAAATAAGGAGATTTATAGCATCTATTCCTGGGTTGACTGGCGTCACAAGTGGCGGAGCCTACTCGGCAGGGGCGGCTTCGGTGCTCTCCTGTTCCGGGACCGGTTCGCTGCCAGCCTCTTTCCCTTCTTTGCTTCTTTTAGACTTTTTGTGCTTGTGTCTTCTGTGACTGTCCCCTTCTTCACTTTCATGGCGACGTCTACTATTACTGCAGGAAAGGAATTGTGTTTTAACAATGGAGACAAACATCAATCTGGTCTAACCAATCAATGTAAGCCTGGATTCCGGATAAACTTGTTTTCTGATTTTGAAGRGCTATTCTGCATGAGATTTTACATAGATGACATTTGGGGGTTATCTTCACCCATACCATCCCAGATTTCCAGTACCCATTATTTTCTTCTTAAAGCCTTTATGCAAATCTTTTTCTTAAGAAAAAGTCTTTACAACTGGTAAAGGAAATACTATTTAAAAATAGGGTGAATTTTCAGACACAATAGGCATTAATTAAAATTGATTCTAACTTACTTTAAAACCGCAGGCCCCAAATTTTTTCTTTAAGCCAAACAGCATTTTAATATTTTACTATAAAGATTGGGTCATATGCCCAAATTCCCCTCAATCAAATAGATAATGTAAAACAAAACCACCTAGACACCTTATTTTTATGCCATGCTAATTTTGTCTGGAAGATATTAAAAGAAATGCAACCTTGTTAGATTTAAAAATTGGTTGTGATGCTTGTAAGGAAGGAGCTACACCAGGCTGCTCTTGGTCTTTCAGGTAGGAATAGTCTAGAGTTTGCTCTTTGGAACTGGGTCCCTATTAAAGAACAAACCTGCGAGAGGACTTGTGTCTGGTTTCCTCCTTCTCTCTGTGCCGCCGTTCTCTGTGCCGCTCTTCTTTCTCCCGACTGGCTCGATGGCGCTCGTAGCCTCTCTCTGCATACTCTCTGTATCTGTATCGCTCTTCATCACTGCAATGCAAGTGCGAACACTGAGACCAGGATTATAATTATCTGACTGAAAAGGAAGAGCGTCTGAAGCCCAAAAGAAGCCAGCACGTTAACTTGTATTTGCTGGACCAAGTCACACATCTAACTTAAGGCAGTGCACTAAAATAATGGCATCCTGTTATATCTGTTTTAATGACAGAGGATTCATGTTTTCTCAAATTTTATTTCTGGAAAACTGAGACCTGTAGTTGATTTACATTTTAATCAACAAATACTTCTTTTTGCTCACATTTTATGTATATATCAGATATATGGGGCTAAAATCTTATCTGCAAAGCCCCGGACATGTATGTAGTAAAGATTCCAAGAATATATGGCTCACAGTGGCTTCTACAGTAGAAGGCAGATGGAAGAGGTTAAAAGAAAATTTAAGTGTTTGCTTTTTACCAGCAGAAATAGTACAACTTCCACCATGTGCGGAAGAATAAACACGAAGGAGAGCGCCRTCAACAGCRGCCTTCCCACACAGAACACACAACCTGTATCTCACCTGCACCCATCTCTGTCCCCACCTACCGTGTGCACTAATGATGTCAAGTACTAAAAACTTCAAATGCATGCATCTAAATAAATTACAGCTCTATTTTCTGGGGATTACATACATGTATTATCATGCTGGGCTTATTTGTTTTTGTACCTGACATGGAAGTCAAGATTTTAAAACCCAGTATCAGACAGTTCTGTTATTTAAAATAAACATCTTTTAGAATACTGTCAAAGGCGTTAGTTTTAAAAACTAATTAGGAATCTGTGCACAGTGACAAGATGCTCAAGCCTCTGCCTGGGAGAACAGGCTCTGCAGGGAAAGCACGAGCTGCAGAGACCGGGCCAGCCTGGGACGCCTAGCAAAAGGAGTGCTCAGGAATGACACACTACGGCCCAAATGATGACCTGGGATATATTAAGACTGTAAAATGTTTTATAGAAACATGTTTGAATAYACACATGGACATGGATGAGGAYAGCCATGCTCTTTTCCTACGGAGCATGTTACTGACAGGCAGCTCGGGGTGGCAGGGTGTACATGAATGCGCAGCACGCTCTRAGCCCGTGCCACTGGGAACGCTGACCTTCACTCCTTTAAATCTCAAGGCTTCTCATCTGTAACTGACAATCTTTTTCAAGGTTTCTGTGCAACCCACTATAAACTATAAAGTGCGAGGTGTGGGGGTAATCAGTAAGTGGAACTCTTGCCCTGTGAGGAAGGCACTTGCTGCCAGGACTGGCAACCTAAGTTTGATCCTCAGTTTCATATTGTAGGAGGATCGAACTGACTCTGCGAGTTGTCCTCTGAGCTCTAAGGGGCACTAGGGGACGAGCATGTGCACACAGCACATTATAAAGAAATGGGATTCTCAAGGAATTTAGTGCTTACATTTTCAGAAGCAGACCATTTCCTAAAGGTTTCTGGGCCTCTAATAATTCTCTCCAAGGTAAAACCAACCAGTACAGTGACAAATGAATATTACAATTAACTCCATCAATGAGGTTGTCTTTGTAATGACTCCAACTAAGCTTGCATAAAATGACAATGTCCTCATGTGTACCCCTCCTTTCCCCCCTTTGCCCTAGAGCCAATTCTTGGGGCCCTTGAATGCTTTACACTATCATACGAACAACAGACTTGGAGTCGGCCCTTCATGAGAACAGCAGCAGCACCCACCCTTTCTGATACATGCCGCAGTGCAAAGGCTGCTCAAGGCCTGGAACTCATTAAAGCACATTTTCTACCATCCTATAGCAACCAGGCTTCTTTCTGGCCCTCAATTAAACTGCCTTAAAAACAGATGTTAAAACTACTCTCTCATTTTCAAAACAGTGACCCTGTAATTTGTAATGCAACACATACTATATATGTTTTGCTTTTAGAATATTTTTGTCAGTCTTTAGTAACAGCTTTTACTTCGCATGAGTATTTCCAAGTACAATTTTCTTAGGACAAGTGAGAACACAAAATTCCTCTGCCTTTTGCTTTTCTGGCCTTAAGCTTTTTCTCAAATTTAAGTAATGCTTTAAAACCCAGCAACCTGAAAATGAAAACACTGCTTAACCACTAACATTTTCCAGTTTAGCAGAAACTCAGTAGCCCCTGTGCATGCATGCATATGAGTGATGCAAGAATCTCCTTCCAATGCATCTCTGCGCTAAGATCCTTGACTATGACACACACATTTTATGGACAATATGCTACTTCAAAGGTACATTTAATCCCATTAGAAAGTAGACAACTTCCTGAAGAGAACCCTGCCCTGAACATGAGGACACTGTCCACAGCGATGGCTGTGTGGCCAGCACTGTACGCCCCACTTATATGTCTGTGTCACACTGTCACTTACCTATCTGATCAATAAAATCGTATTAAATACCTACTATGTGTTGAGTCATGAGCAACTGGCTGGGAGAAAAACATATTTTCATCATCTTTTCCAGTTCTCTGTCATACACTCTTTGACTGAGTCAGCTTAACAGTACTATGAATTTAATGTGTAAAGACAATGTATGAATATTTATGCATTTAAGGATACAGCACTATTTCTTCCTTAGAAAGGGACTCAAAATGTCATTCACATTAAAAAATAGATGGGACACTCAGTAAATCAGTGTTTTTAACTCACAATACATAAAGTGGAAGTTTTATTTGAAAATATTATACACTGGGAATGTATATAAATTACCAACTAATTACACTTATCTAAAGCAGGAGAGACTAGCTTGAGAGAACAGGCACGCCATTCACCATGTGGCCCAACCATAAGCAATCTCTGAGAAATTATGTTTAGGTGACAAGACAGAAATCTGTGAGGAGATATAAAATTCCTTTAAGGGCCAAGTGAACAACACGGTATGAAAATTGTTGCTTATAGTACTTCGAATCCTCAAGAACAGAATGAGTATGATTTCCAAATGGCTTTCCTAACCATACCTTGAGTATTCCTTTCCCCCTGAACTGGAATTCCTCTCCTCACATCAAATAAACTGAGTAAAAGTGAAGTGTGCTGGCGCCCTGCGCCCACAAACCTGTTGAAGACACTTGGGGTGGGGCTGTGGTCGCGCTCGCGCTCCCGCTCACGTGTGCGCTCCCGCTCTCTGTCCCGGTCACGCTCGCGCTCTCGGTCCCGCTCTCTGTCCCGGTCTCGGTCCCTGTCTTTTTCTCTCCGTGCATAATAGTCCCACTGCTTGGTGGTGTCCACAAGGCTAGGCCATGAAGGAGCGGAACTGGTGAGGTGGGGAAAGGCAACTACAGGGAAAGCACAGCAAAGGCAAAGGTTATGGTTCTCAGCATTTGCCAAGAATAAGAAACCAGAAACTTTCCATATCAAAAACAGAAACAAGAAGACACTGCTTATTCCCCAGCACCCACAGGGCAGCTAACAACTGTCTGTTCCAGTTCTGGGGGAATCGGATGACACCTTCTGGTATCCATGGGCACTGCATACATGCATATGGTGCACAGACATACATGTAAGCAAAACACCTGTATGTGTGTGTGTGTGTGTGGGGGGGGTTATAAGACCGTATTCTTTTATAAACTCATATTCTGAACACATGAGTACTTGATATAAACACCTGGGGAAAGGATCTGAGCAGACGGGCTTCACGAAGATGAAGGGGTGCCGAGCATGACTGCTATTCCAGAGGACCCAGGTTTGATTCCAGCACCCACAGGGCAGCTCCCAACCATCTTAACTCCAGTTCCAGAGGATCTGACCACTCTTGTTTTCCTTGGGCACCAGGGATGCTTGTGGTTGATACATAGACAGACACACTCGAAAAATAAATTTTAAGTATTTCTTTAAACAGAGAAACTGAGCCTATCAGAAGTTTTGGGACACAGGGAGCATGTTCTCCAGGAGGACTGTGGGTAATAAATCTCTTCTTTCACTCATTTCTGTCCTGGCCATCAGGTGAATGGTGTGGCTTCATTACACAGCACCACCACACAAGGTTTAAGAGTCACAGGTTGTCTAAGTTATGGATGTGAACCTTGAAATCAGTGAGCCAAAATAATGATTAAAAAAAGCTTGTCTCCTAATATTCCTGAAAAACTTATTTTTAAACTAGGTCTCACTTCATAAGCAGTCTTCAGATCATATCCAGAAAAGATATTTTATGTTGCTCAGGGGTACGAGGATGAATTATAAAATCTAAAATAAACAACATGAAGGTAAAACAGAACAGCGAGGAAGCTGTCTGCTGTCTTTATCGTGAAGCTTCCCTTGGCTAGGATAAGGAGAATCCCTCCCTCTCCTTTCCTAATTTTTACAATTGGCTTTTAATAAAGGCTTGTCCCTGGGAGAAAGCTGGGAGCTATACAGACAGTAGGTGGGAGGCTCCTGCCCTAACAGTAAACACAAACATCTGCTCTCTGAGAAAGCTGAGTTCTCAGCCATTTAGAAACAACTCTACAAGGCTGGGCCAGGACTCTCAGGAGCGACGTTCTGATACGGGCTAGTCACTGTTTCACCGGGACTGAAGCAAGCACATGGACAGAGTGGCAGAAATTCCCGATGCCATAAAAAAGGTAAAACCCACACAGACGGACTCTGAGTGATGCTGAGGGGATGCCTGTGTATCATAGGTACTGTGCTAAACTTGAACTCTAGCTCCAGTTTACACGAGGAAAAGATTCTAACTCTTGCAAGGCTACAAGCTGGACCCAAGATCCAAGCACAGGCAACCACAGGGCCCATGAGTCAACAATTCCTTTGAACTGCTACATGGGTACAGAAGAGGGAGGGAGGGAGCTTGTACCCTGCTGGAGATGGTGAAAATGGGACATTTGGCCAAGAGTAGGACAGGCGCCTCACGGTAAACCCACAGCCTTAGGGGAAATGTTTTACTTTCAGTTTAATGAGTAAGCATGGCACCAGGACATAGATTCTACCACAGGAATGCCTTTTAAGTCCATTAATATTTCTTCCACCTTCAATGGAGGAAACAGGACATCATATTGTACATCTCTGGATGAGTGCTGTAGAGACCAGAACATGCTACTCTGAAAGACAGGTCCCATGAATGACGATGAGGTAAAGGCCACTGGGAAGCCACAGAGCTGAGGAAAGCCCTCTGCCTGTTCCATATCCCCACAAGCAGGAAACCAAATCCACAGAGTGAAGCTCGGGTACTTCTCTTGCTCTTTCCTAAGAAGAACGGAAACTGATCACCAGAGATCATTAGCCTGGAGACCCACCACGAGGTCTTTCTTTATTATTGGCTTTATTCACCATCCTTTCAGCAGTTAGGACCGAACTCATTAGCTCACATATCCTATCATGGAACCACAGCCTGAGCCACTAATCTAGTCGGTTGGTTAGAACCAATGAGTTTAACTAGAATTTCTTACGGGAGCATGGATGGGGTATTATTTACGGGCACACAGGCAAGTGGACAATTTACTGGCGGCTATGAAATGCCTCTCCCGGGCTGAGGAACCAGCTGCATACATAGCCTGGGGAAAGGTGGGGCCTCTTATGGAATGTTGATGGGGCAGTTATTTGCTTTAATCAAAGTTCATGTGTGAGTGCAACGGCCAAGTCATACTTGAATACAGGCAGGCTTTACAGCATTCCACCCCATCTCTTCGGCTCTGTCTGAACCTCCCAAGGTGTTTCAGGCATCCACTTAGGAATGGGCATTCAATGGGTAGTTTTGGATCTCTCGTTTGCGTCTTTGTTGCAGGTGCTATCTAATCCAGACTCTTCTAAGTCTCTCTCTTTCACGTCACATAGTGAGGCAAGCTCATGATGCCCATGCTTCTCTCTGGCTGGCTGTCTTCRGGAGTGTGTGTCACCTAACAACTCTGTACAGGACTGTTCTTCCCACCTGTCCGTGCTCAGTATCTGCTGCAGGGACTCAGGACTTCGGTGGAGAAAGAACCGGCAAAAAGGAGTAGAGCGAGATAACTCTTGAATAGCACATGACCTTAGTTCCTGAGGCAGTGGCACTCTATGAGAGCATTGACTCCAACAGAAGTCATCCTACCCTGAGGGAAAGGTGCCATCAAGTAGCATCACATTGCTACAGGAGAATCCTTCATAAAAAAATGCAATATACAGGAAACGCCCCAATAATATTAAGATATTGTCACAGCAAGTAGCCACCACCCTGACCAAAGCAAGACCCTCCACAAACAAAAAGACTGAGTCACTGAAGGGCTCAAGTCATCACTAGCATTTTTAGCAACAAAAAAAATATATATTTTAAAATTAAGGGCCATATGTTCCTTGAAACATATTCCTGAACATTTTTATAAAGCATAATATAAACAAACATTACTTTCCTATGCTGGGAAAATAAAAAGCTTCATGTGATGTGTCTCATCACGTTGGCTTTGTAGTGCCAGTCAGGAAACCCGACTTGTCCTGTCTCTAAAGTAAGCCTGTGCGGCTGCTGTGAGCACACACTCCCTGGGGTCCAGCCACACCACACCTGCAGTTCCTAAGTTTCTGTCCCCTACCCCACGCACAGCACTGACACCCACTCGGAGCGAGGAGCCGCCTCTCACTGGATTCTCAAGATGACATCTGCCCAGTCACTGGCTATCTCTCTACTGACCAATGAATCGAATAAGGATAACCATTAGAACTCACCACACCAACAAGTTAGTACAATGTACAGCATTTTAAAGTAAATGAAGGAGAATCAGAAGCCTTTGGTGTGCATTAAGTTGTTAAAAGTGGAAAAAGGCAGATGGTGGGGGTGGATGATGGTGACATACACACAGCTTACCAAAAAAAAAAAGGGAAAAACAAAGGTTACCTAGATGCCAGGACTCATGGACATTGAGACTGAGATAAATCCTAAAGATTCAGGATAAGCTGAACTCTCAATACCTATTGTGCCACAAATTTTTAAAGCATCAATTGATATTTTCTGAAGCCGTCTGACAGATGTACAGACAATTCTTTCAACTGCCATTTATAGTCACCCTGCTAACRTAAGCCACGAAAACACGCTTCCATTCCTTGACCAAGATGTACTCTGCTGACTCACAGTGGGTCTGGGTGGTAACTTACCATTGCCATATGGAAATGCGCGTGCAGAACGGCTGTCGTAACCAGAGGAATGGCCACTGTGGAGGAAAGAAGTTATCTTTATATCTAATGCAAATACGTACTCAATAGTTCAGTGGAAACAAAAAGAGAGCAAGGCAAAATTAAGTCTGAAAATTTGTTACAAGGTCTTGCTATTTTGTAATATAACATGAACTTTTTACCTCAAAAACCTCAGACCCAGTAGCCACTTGCTGGTACTGTTCAGCCTAACTCATGCAATCAATTTCAGCTTGCTCAGTGAGATAGACATGGGAAATCTGAGGCTAAAGAAATGTTTGAGGAGCCRGGCGGTGGTGGCGCACGCCTGTAATCCCAGCACTCTGGGAGGCAGAGGCCGGCAGATTTCTGAGTTCGAGGCTAGCCTGGGATACAGAGTGAGTTCCAGGACAGCCAGGGCTACACAGAGAAACCCTGTCTCGAAAAAAAAAACAAAAAACAAAAAACAAAAAACAAATCCAAAAAAAAAAATTTGAGGTTTAAAACTTAACCATAAAAACCTGGTTTTAATGACTATTAGTTATAAATCATCAGTAATTAGTACTTTAGATAGAACATATTGATTGAGACACAAGTATGCATTTAACAAGAATGTAATGAAAACTAAATCCTCACCTCTCACAATTTGCCTTCTGGAACAGCACTTTGAGAACTACATGGGTGGCTAGATAACACAATACTAAGTGAGCCCAGCTTTCCTACGCTTTTACATAATTCGGCTATTACTTTTTTCAGACTATCTCCATGCAGAGTGAAGTTATGGAATAGCTTGCATTTACTAGTGAGTTCTGCCTGCAGAGATGTACGCTGTTCTAATCTTTACAATGAAGTCTAGAGAGGCAGTAAGCAAGCGACACTGACGTGAAGCCCTAAGGGAGTTAAACACAAACTGTTGAGGATATTCCTCAATACAGGAGGCTAAGAAACTTAAGGACAAGACATGAGGAAATAAGGCCCATCTTCGGGGACTGCTCAGGCATGGAAGGATGCAGAGATGCAGCAGGGGAGCGGGAAGAAAACAGCTTTTTTTTTTCTTTACTTAAGGTACAGTAACAATTCTTTCCTCTTTCCAACATATAAAAATTCATTATTAATAATTTCTAACAAATTATTTTTTTCTTTTCCCTGGTTTGATATTWGGCTATAGTTTCATAAAATTAATACAGATAAAACTTATACATGGACAGGAGCTATATTAGAAAATGCAAGCAAAGACACATTTGTAAGGTTCTGCTGCAAGGTGTCAGTGACAACAACTCAGAGTGCCACACTGCTTTACCTTTCTATTGTTGGTATAAGAGATGGAGGTGGAGCGCCTGGTGGAGGGGGGAAACCTGAAACATTCAACCAAAGATAAAATATTAACAGGAAGTATATGTAATATTAAGAGTGAAACACAGTTGCTGAGTATCACTAATATTTTCTGAGGACACAAACGTGCTTCTCTATGTCATAACGAACAGGAAAAAATAAAGCTGAAACTTATAAACAGTTTTTTAGAGCAGTAACGTTGTTAATTAACAATCTGGTCTAACACACAGAGCACAAACCGTCAGGACACCCGGTCTTATTTTCAGCACCACACACAGCCCATTTTGTATGTCTAAGAAAGTTAGTCTCAGTGCCTTACCTTTTCCACATAAAATACATAGTAGTAGTGTTGCCATCAGATTATGTTTTGTAGAAACACAAATAAAATAGCATTTACCTCATTTAAAAATATTCTGAGTTTCAGATTTATAGAAATTTCTTTAAAGCATATAATTTGTAAATAAAATCTAGCCAGTAAATACATGTGTTCATAGCAAGAAATTCTGCCATGAAGTGTTGTTTAGATAACACAACCCAACAGACTACAAAGCAAGGCACATAATGGAATTTTTTGATTAGTCTGGAAGCAAATAATGTGTACCTTTGTCTTGTGCGGTCAGCACCCTCAATCCCTTGCACAGCTACAGGAAACCCCACAGAACAACACGGCTAAAGGGGCCTCACTCAGATGTCATGCCCTCTGTGCTTTCAGAGTATGACACAGCACCACAGCCAGGAAAGGCTTCACAGTTCCACAACTCAAGAGACCTATTTTTTTTCCCAAGTTTTAACAACCTCCACCATTAAGAAGGAAATGCATCAAATTCGACAGTTTCAATCCTTTGCCCTCAGGTTCACATCCTGATGGAGACAAGTCCATTACTGCACCCCAACTGTCTTCTACTTATTGGCAACTTTCCTGATGTCTTAATGCCTTCTTCTCAGTGCTCTCTGGGGACACGGATCTCAGTTCTCTCATTCTTCTCAGAGCCTCATTAAGTCAGTCCTTAGCCCTGTTTCAGACTACGTTAGGTTACTATGCTCGTCCCTCGGTCCAGGCTTAGCCTCTGTAACTCTTCTACTAACGTCAGGACAAGCCCAGGCTGAGCAGTTACAACAGTAGTCCTCAAGTCCACGTCCTACACGACACAGGTTCACAGCCAGACTGCCTTTCAGACTACAAAGGCACAACGGTCCCTTAGGCTTCCTCTGATCAGCCTTGTCTCGGCCACATCCACAGTCAGTGACTATATTCCCAGCTAAGCATGCACACTCACCTTTGCAATCTGAACTTCATTTTCTGCTCCTCCAGGTCATTCTGAATTGAGACCCATTCTCCTCAGCAAAATCACTAGTCTTTCTTCACACTCCTTGGTTTTTACACTGACTTCCGTAACTCATCTTTCCGCTGTGTTCACCACTACACAGTAAGAACTAACTGACAAACAGAAAGGACAAGGCTGGGCTACACAAACGCTCCTACCGACGACACCATCCCAAAGTCCAATAATCACCACTCTAAAAACAAGTGCTCAGCTAGTTATTAAGCCATACAATTGCTGTGTGGTCTAGAACATATTTTCTCATGACAATGAATTATGACAGTGGGTAAACAACCAGAAACCATGATAAAGTCAAGATAAATTATTTTTCTTTTCTTTTGAGTCACTTTTACATACAATAAAAGTCATTGGCCTAAAAGGCTTTTCCAACAGTGATTTACTTGACATCATCTACTGTTTTCCTCACAGATTGTTAAGGTGAGAATTTCTAATACTGTAGAAATGGGTAAGACAAGTTTAAGAAAACGAAATTGTCTTAGTGCTGGAATGAAGCGAAGGCAGAGCTGAAAATAGGACCTTGAAATCCCGGTGAGCTACTGTACATTCTAACCACATCGACACCGGCCCTCCTAGAACTATAAGCTTGAATTTCATGTTCATTAACAATGATGGAGAAGACATGAAAAAAGTTTTACCTGGAGGTGGTACAGTTATTGGAATACCTAAAAAACAAGTGATGAAATTTAATATAGTAACTGGATTTCAGAACCTGTTATGATTTTATGCCATCACCAAAACAAACTTTGAAATAAAACCCCTGGCTCAGGGTCCTGGCTTAGCACTCAAGAGAAGCGCTCAGTTTTCTTGTGAACCAACAATTCAAGTACAGCATCCAACTTTCCTGATGAAAGACCAGCCTAACAACTCCATAACAAGATTGTCCCACTAGTTGGAATCACAAATAACATTAGAAGGCACATCACTTAAAAAAAAAAAAAGCACACTTGTGATACACAAAATCAAACTCCATAACGTTGAAAAGCTCACTAAATTTGGTCACGAGAATCCGGCTTTATTAGCTTAACACTTTAGTGGAATTCCTGCAGGAAGGAAAGAATCACTTCTGAAAAGTCCAGTGTGGGCCGCCCAAATGTGGAAGCCGTTGTACTGCTGTTACCAGGAGCCGGGAGTACTTTCTTTGATTTGTAGAAGTAGACAGGGTATAGGAAGCTTATATGGATGGACAGACAGACAGACAGACAGACACACGCACACACACAAAACACATACTAATGTAAGCATAGATAACTACCTTTTAGAGGTGTTAGTAAAATAAAATTTGAGTATTTCTCCACTATGTGTAAACATTATAACCTTTAAGAAATAAACTATACATGAACATTCTAAATTTGCACTGGCCAAATGTCCCTGTTAAGTACTAAGCATCTAAAATTAAATCTAAAATTTAAGAAATACGCGAAAGCCAATGTATAACATGCAAACTGGAACTACTTTTAGTTGAAAAAAAAATCTCAAATAACAAAATAAAAAAATTGAAACGGCCTTCTCATTAAAAGTTTTATCTTATAAACTCCATTGTTCAGTTTTATTAACTCCTATCTTTAAAACAGCCTCAAGCTCAAAGAAGGTGTCAATCAAATTCATTTACTAGCTGCATGCAAGTAAACAGAAGCACTTTCAAATGTTCTCTTGAGCAGAGAAGGCTGCTGCTAGTTGCTTCAAACTGCTCTGGCAGACATGTTTTATTGGAATGAGCTTTCCTGAGCTTAAGACAGCCGTGGCCTTGTGCCACAGACACAGCACCTGATCCAACACCGTGCAATGGAAGGGCCCAGAAGCTGCAGACTGCAAAGGTACGATATGGCAATCACAACTTACCAAGCTAACTATAGCAAACACATATTCATCTACCCCAAGGTTTTATCTTGATGCTTCACATGTCACTGAAACCTAACGATCTAACAGAGAACCAAGAATCCCAAATGCGAAGTTAAATGAGAGAATGAGGGAAGGGAGAAGAGAGGGAGAAAAGGGGAGGGGGGAGAGAGACAATTCTTTACAACAGTACAAATAATGCTACTGAACCTTACTATCTGAGTTTTCATATTCAATATATGTATGTATCTGTGCTGTTTTTAATGTGTAGCCCAGTTCCCTCTGTGTTACTTTTACTTGAGTAACGTTACCAAAACATGTCTATGAGTAGCAAGCACTACATTAGCTAAACCTGAGAATTTATGCAAAAAAATTACTAGTAAAGGCTCTTCAAAACTTAGTCCTCAAAAGTATTTAAATGGTAAAAACAAGCACAGAAAGCACATGATCAAATTAATTTTTCTTCAAAAACAGTTAAAATTACCAACACAGTTAGGTTTATGTCAAAGTGACACAAGCTGCTATCATTTGAGAAAAGAGCGTCAATTGAGAAATTGCCTCCATAAGAATGGCAAGTCTGTCCAACATTTTCTTAAACATTGATTGCTGTGGGGACCTAACTCATGGGGGTTGGGGGGACACAACCCTGAAAAGGGTCCTGAGCTGTGTCAGAAAGAAGGCTGAGCAAAGCAGGAGGCACAGCCAGTGAAGKCCTCTGCTCCAGTTCCTGCCTGGAGCCCCTGCCCTCACTCCCTCTGGTGATGGACTGTGATGTGGAAGTGTAAGCCAGACAAACACTTTCTTCCTGTTGCTTCTGGTCACAGTGCTTTACACAGCATTAGAAACCCTAACTAAAACAATTATAATCTGCCTTTAATTTTAATCTTACTATAGTAATACCCCACAAAAGACTTTTAAAAATCAACTGGAACTAAGAACAGAGTAAAAAAGAACAAAACCAGCATGCTATATCCAGCTGTCTTTCTAACAGTGCCTCTAAGATAGGAAGCCTGCATGCTAGAGAAGGCTTCTCCAAGGGAGACCTTTATTTATGTAAGATGTTTTCATTGTAAACAACCGTTTGTGGAAAAGGGCTAGACAGCTGAGGAAACATACTGCCAATCCCTTGACACCCAGAAACATTTCCAAGCAATAATTAAGGAAGATTAATAACTAATACAATGGAAATCCACATTTTAACTTAAAGATCTCTAGTATTTAACATTTTCAAAAAAACAAAAACAAAATAACTGACAGCAAATTCATTCCAAAAATCCCCTTTTTTCCTTCCCTGGACAACTACAATAGACTTAAACATACAGATCAAGTACGTATGTATGTACGTAYGTATGTATGTATGTATGTATGTATGTATGTATGTATGTATGTATATTTGCACGTGTCTGTCTTATTTTGCTTTGAGACAATGTAGTCCTAGCTAGCCTGAAACTCTCTAGGTAAACAGGCTGGCCTCGAACTCACAGATACCTACCTGTATTTGACTTCCAAGTGTTGAGACTAAAAAAGCCTGTGACATCACCTCTAGCCTTATATTAATTATCTGAAAAACTATCACTTGCCTGGAAAGCCTTCTGTAACAGTGGTATATTAAAAACCTCTGCAAACTGAATATCTATTCACATTCATGCACCTCCTTGTATCAGAATCACCTACAGTCTGTGACTGCTGGGACATTCTAGAATTTCTCACTCAACATGTTCAAGGCAAAAAMCAAAACAAACAAAACCAAAACCAAAACAAAACTGCATCCCTAAGAAATCCTCAGACAAGGTTGCTATGCTGGGACCAGATACTGGATTATAACTCACACTACTAATCTTAACTTTTGAGAGACTCAGGTATACAGTTGAAAACTAAAATCAACTTCAAATTTTTATGACACAAAGGCACTGACACATGACAAAGTGTACTGACAATTTATCCTACCGTCCGACAGTCAGCAGAAATGCGGAGAATGGTTTACAGGATAAAGAAATACAGACACACAGAAAGAATTATTTAGTAGCTTTTCCAATATGTCATGACTATTCCTAAATATAAAAGAGGGTCAGGAAGGGCCCTAAAATCCCACCTAGGGAACTTAGGCAAATAGAGAGGCAGTACTCCTGCTAAATATTAAAAAACAACAACAAAAATGACCTGTACCAGGAATTCCCATAAAATACTCTGAAAATGCACATTTAAAAAAGAAAGAAAGAGGCCGGGCGGTGGTGGCGCA
>BDUI01002918.1:48014-61946 GCA_002335545.1 Apodemus speciosus | reverse complement strand
CCCACCCACCCACCCACCCACCCAAACCAGTTAGTTTTGGAATTCACACCTAAAATCTCAATACCTGGGGAGGCTGAGGCAGGAGGATTGGCAGGGGTCTGAGGCTAACATGGACCAGAGATCCTTCCAAACGTGTTTTTATGGGCGGGGCTGGTGGTTGAAGCGCTTGCTGTTCAAGCATGGTGACCTGAGATACAGCCATGGAAAGTGGAGCAGAAAGGCTGTGTCTGTAGTTGAGGCTGGGGTAGGAGGAGAGCATGCAGGCAGATCCCAGGGGCTCACTGGCTAGCCAGGCTAGCAGAGTGCTCCTACTCCAGGTTCATTCAGTAAGAGGCGAGACAGTGTCTCAAAGAACAAGGCAGAGGACAACAGAAAGACCTGAAGTTAACCTCTCACTTCCACAGTATTTACAAGGAGGCAAGTGTGCACCCACCCCCTACATACAGATATTATGATTTGAACATCCATATAAAAAAGGACATTAAAAACCCACCTTAAGCTTTTAATATCTATAAAATATACATAAAACAAAACATTAAAGCTAATTAACATTTAAAAGTGTAAATTAAGAGCTTTCCCTAAAATTAGTTCACCACCATCACATTCTTCTGCTTTAGAAACAAATTAAGCTAAACCGGCTGGATGAATTATGACTCTTCTATATACTACCTAGAAAAGGCAAACTCAGAGAAAGAAAGTAGAACAGAGATGGCCAACAGCGGGAGTGAGAAGGTAGAAATGGGGAGATGGGAAGGTTTTAGATACAGTGATGCTACTAAATAAATGAGTCACAGCTGGTTAGAATTATGAACTCATATGCGTGACAACAATAACGGACATAGAAAATAAACTAGTCAATAAGACCAATCCTGGTTATTTTACAGTATTTTATTCTAATTTTCAATAATTTCAAACCTGTCAGTTAAGCATAAAATAATGCAATTCCAGGAGATAGTGAATGGATTAAAGAAGCCTAATTCTGCTCTCACAAGCTCCCTGACCTCTGCACTTGACACCAGGGAAGGGGAAAATCTTCTAAGATGCTGCTATGCGTGAACACAGTCCTAGGACTCAGCCTTCTTGGCAGGTACAGACCCACTTTGATCTGGGTAACAAAGAAATCAGACCAGAAAAGTGTCTGCCATTCTCTATACTGCTATTTTCAAGTTAATTGGTTAAATTTTGAAACCTACTAGCATCCACTTCAAGTGTCATCCTAAAACAAAACGCGTTTACAGACAGGCTGAACTTGTATCAGTACCTTAAGAAAGGAAGCAGTCAACGTATTAGAAACTGGTTAGCATTCCACTGGAAGAGCATGGAATTATACTACTGTGTTCCTGCAGCAATCTCACAGAATAGAATTTTGATTCATTGGACAGTGAACAGATCTTTAATTACAGAAGCCATGTCTATCATCGTTTTCAAGTTACTACTAATGTGGTTATATTAAACACATTAGCACTCCCAGAAGTCTCTTCCGTCTTTGTCTGAAGCAGCCTCCTCTACTCTTCATTCTATGACAGAGGAAGTTCATACATGTCTTCACATTGGMTGTAGGAAGGAAAGAGGAACAATGCACCTTCTGCCCACTATCTGACTGTCTTAGGAGAGAACTGTTCTGTCAGCTTATATTTTTGGAAACAATTTTCAGATTCATTTATGTGTATGTGAGTCTCATCTAAGTCTATGTATGCACACGGCGTGCACACCCCACGCCCCTGGTGGTCAGAAGAGAGCACCGGGTACCTTGGAACAGGAGGCACAGATGGCTGTGAGCCACCACAGAGCTGCTGGGAACCCAAACCAGGGCTTCTGCAAGAGTAGCCAGAGTTCTCAACTGCTGAGCCATCTCTCCAGACCTTTTCAGCTTATAATTTTAAGAACTATTTAAGAATACTCACTCACATGATAAGTCCTATCTATAAACCTCCATACAGAAATGACCGCAAATATTATCTTCCAAAGCAAGAATAGCTAAAAAGACAGTTATGCTGTGATAAAAGGTATGTTAGGTCTGTTCAAAGCAAATCTTGATACACAGTCTTTCTATTTTCTTAAGAAAAAATTATTAACATCCAAAAAATTATCTGCTTCGTTATATTTTGAAAAAACAATTTTAAGAAAAGTTAACATTAAAATATATTTAAAGAAACCTTGAAAGGGTTTTCCCCCTTTATAGTTCAAAATTTCTAAAGAAAGCATAAAAACAGTGTTTAAGACTGTATAGTACCTTCCAACAGGTGATACCTAATGAGGCCCTGCCCCACACAGCTTCCTTTCCCAGGTGCCTGTGAAACTACAGTGCTTAAATTTAGCGGTGACAGGCCAGTGTGTCCATAGGTCTACAGCAAACGGCACCAGAAAATACAGCTCCAGTTTAGCTGGTATGTTCCTACACAGCCACATAGTTAGGTGGTGCAAGGAGAGTGACTGAACTACCTGGCAACCTCAAAGTCACCTCCTGTAGAAGGGAAACATAAATGGGGCTAGTTGATAGTTTAATCAGCTGCCATGCTCAGGCCTAGCCCTGTGGGAGACACAGACTGGCAGCATTATACTCCTGGCAATAACATACCAAAGTAAAAATAAGAGGTAATTCAGATGGTCTCAACTAACAAATAATCTAGTAGGAATTGATAACTCCAGACAGCAAGCATGCCATGGTTAGATACTACTTAAATACAGATAAAAAGCAGGGAACTGAGCATTAAGTATAAAATTAGACTAATTTACAGAAAAATAAATGGTACTATATATTATAATGTCACAAATTCAAGGACTTGTTATCTTTATGAAAATTACATAAATGTGCATGCCTGTGTATGTGTGTGTGTTTTACATTTTATTTTATTATTGTTGTTATTATTATTATTATTTTGGTTTTTCGAGACAGGGTTTCTCTGTGTAGCCCTGGCTGGCCTTGAACTCAGAAATCCACCTGCCTCTGCCACCCAAGTGCTAGGATTAAAGGCGTGTGCCACCACCGGCGCTTACATTTTATTTTGTATATGGGACAGGGTAATAGAATCATGTGGAGGTCAGTAGTCAGATCTCTCCTTTCAAATGTAGACCCTGAGAATCAAATTCAGGTCATCCGGCTTATTAGTATTAGTAGCAAGTGCCTCCACACAGTAAGCCACCCTTCCAACCTAAGATTTATTATTATTTTATAAACAAGGCAATATGGCAAAGAAATGAAATTCTGCTGTTTTATAAAAAATAAATTTCCATATAATGCCACTACCAATCAGTAATATCCTACAGTCTCCTAATATTTATAACAGCAAAGTATTCTACATTAACTCATCCTTTCCCCCTCATTGCCGTCATTGGCCAGCTAGTCTTATAGACATAAAAATCGTTAGCCTTATGAGGATAAGAACTTTTTTTTAAAGTTTATTTGAAAAAATTTGCATGCATCTAGAAAATATCACGATAGGAGAATCAAAACAGACACAACGAGTCAAATACTGAATGAACGAACTCACAGGAGAAACCTAGGAGACAAACACAGAAATGCAGAGCAGAATGGAAGTTAGCAGCTCTGGGATGAGAGTTGGAAACAGAAAATGCTGTATAGTAGGGAGCAGGGTTTCAGTCTAAGATATTTACCTTAGAGCAGTGACTACAGTCGATCATAATTCAAAACAGCTACAAGGATAGATTTTGAGGCTAGGGTGGTACCTTAGCTGTTAAGAGAACATACTACTGTTCCAGAAGATCTCAGTTCAGCTCCCAGGACCCACATCAGGCAGTTCACAACAGCATGTAACTCCAGCTCCAGAGGGGTCAGTAACTCTTATCGCTGTGCACGWCTGAACACATATGCATTCTCTCTCTCTCTCTTTCTCTCTCTCTCCCCCCCTCCCCCCCACAATTAAACTTATAATCTTTAAAGAATGGGTAGATTTTAAGAAGTCTCACCACAAAATATGTTGAGTATGTAAAATGATTAAAGTATGTTAATAAGCTTAAAATCATTCCATAATATAAGTACATAAATGAAAGCACACTGTATACAATATTTGTTGATTAAAAGTAAACTTTTAAGAGGATTTTTAAAGTTTCAAAAAGAAACTTCAAGAACTTTAGCACCAGTAAAGTTGAGCATATTAACAAATTAACTATTTTTACATCTTATCTTTTTTTTTCAGAGACTAAGGAATCACTTTGTATCTTCACTATGAATCACCTAAGTCCCTTTCATCTGATTAATTCTCGACAAAACTCTAGAGTTACAGGTCCAGTGAGAGAGGAACATCTGTCACACTGCATTTCCCTCTATTCCAAGATATAAGATTTTTCTAAAGCCACAGACATTTCTCATCTTATTTGAGAGTTGAAGTGACAGTAAAGGACTCTGAGTACTAAGGACACAGGGCAGATGGAGTAGGTCAGAACAAGCATTGAGGAGGCAATCTGGTTCTGGACTCTGTGATCACACTTGCACCTTACAGGGGACATTGCGATCTCAAACCCAGAGTGGGAGCCCTGGGGCTTCAGTAAGGAGTAATTTTACTATGAGAAGGAAAAATTCTGGAGCATGTTTCCATATAATTAGACTAGGACCTGAAGCTAATGTTCACCATTTGCTGTTGGCACTCTCCCTAGGAAGAATGGGATTTGCATCTCCATCAGCCTGCCAGTGTTGTAAAAAGCTGTTTAGAGGTGAGAAGCACTGACAACCTGCTGGGGGAGACCACCAGGAGATCTGTGGAGACGGCTTGCAGACTTTTTTCTTTATCACTACGGCTTTGGTTTCTAACATTAGTGGTTAAAAAAAAAAAAAAGATTTATTTTTCTTGTTTAAAAGAAAGACACATTAAATACCCAGCATTCAGTGGTCATCTCTTAACTGAAACCATCACACGGAAACAATGACCACCATACTGATTCCAGTTTCACAAGGTATCATTGTTTTGAACCTATTCTAATTTGAAAAGTGACTTTAAAATCTTTTTTTTTAATACAAGAATTCAGTAAGGATTTCTCCACACACTACTAGCAAACTCAGTTTGTAGTTACTATTATATTTTGAGGTCAATATTATCATGTTTATTCTTCTCTATTTTAAAATATTGTTTCTGCTATGCTGAAATAACAAGATACAATAATAAAAAACAATAAATACAAGAATAAATAAGATTCAGTGTGAAACTACTGAAGATAAAATGCTACTTTTAATGCAGTATAATTAATCATACTAGTACTTCCAGATATTTATCTTCAACTGTCAGCTCCAAGTTTAAGGAACTCTAGTTGAGCGAAGGCCTCTCCCCATGGCTTACCTGGTGGTGGGATGAGAGGCGGGGCAGTGCTGACAGTTGGAGGAGGCGGAAGGAATGGAGGAGGAGGAAGGTGAGTAGGAGGAGCCCCTGGAGGGAAAAATGGAGGTGGTTTGCTGAAATTATTGTCTACTTCAGTGGCAGATCTGTCAGAGAGGACCTAAAATTAAAGCATAATTAATTAGAAAGATAAGTAAATGTTCTTCTTTAATTGAATCTTGTTAAGTTCACCTTCTCTAGCCTAAAAAGTCAAATAAAATGGTTTTAACCCTCACACTTTTAGGGGGTAATACTTCTATGTGATTGTGCTTGAACAGACTCACACACCTACTATTAAAAATGTTCATATTTGAAGCCTAGAAGAAAGACTACCAAAAGATTTTCAGTAAGAACTAAAAAAGCATATCAAGTTAGAAACAAACACAACACAGCAAATCATCTCAAGTTCAAGTCCTAAAGTCAGGTGCAGCAGTGACCAGGGGAGATGGAGCCRAGAAATCCACATGCCCACAGGCCAGGATCTGAGGACCTAAGCTCGCCACCTAGTCAGTAAAGTGTTAAGTATGTGGTAACAGGTGGAAAACAATCAGTTATAAATGTAAAGAACGTGAGCCTCAGCCAAGAGCAAAAGCTCCTCCTGGAAATGAATTCAGTGTTGTTGTGTAACTAGCTAAGAACAAACAACCACAGAATGGCTCGAGCTTACTAAATCAATACAGGAATATGACTACCATAGATCTGGAGTTCTACTGGTCACATGACAGATTCCGATGTGTAATGAGATTCTTGAATTCTTACTAAAACATATTATTTAAATATATAATTCTTTTAACTGAGGTTTTTCTACATTTAAGTACAAAATTTTTTGAGTGCTCTACTATTAACATTGGAATTGATTTTAAAAAGTTATGACATTGTAAATGGTAGGAAAAAAAAGAAATATGCTCTACTTTTAAAAAAATTACCTTTAAAGATAATTTATTCTAAGATAAGGATAATTTTATGTTAAGAAGCATAAAAATGCTAAGAAGCACATTTTGTATACTTTATTGACAATCGACATCTAGGTGGTAGAACTCTAGGTGATTTTCCTCTTACTTTTCAGTGAGCTTATATATATGTTTATAACAAGAAAAGGAAAACTTCACTAGCAGAAATTAAGAGATTATAGGAAAATTTTCTAATTAATATAAGTAAGGCCAATGGCTTTGCATTTGAATTCCATCTATAGCACTGAAAGCAACTGACACAGCCTAGCAGTGGGGGGGGGGGTGTCTTACACACACATACACACACACACACAATGCAAAACAAGTGGTTTTCAGATACAAAACCTGTATATTGCTGTTCTCATTTGCACGCCGTCTTCCTTCTACTCGGCTGATGGTTATTGTTTGACCAATGACATCAATTGCTCCAGGTAATCGCCTGAAACACAAAAGTTGAATCAATTGTTTCCTCTAACTCCAAGACTGAAAAATAATAAAAACATTAAGAAATAAACACTTTTTGTGATGTATTTTTTGAAATAAAAATATATTGAAAGGATTTCTCTGAAGTAGAATCTCACTACTTTGTAATCTGATTTTTTTAAAAAATATTATTTTATTAAACTAGTTTGTAAACAATTTTATCTTCATGGAATAGAATCAGATAGTAGTAAATGCTAGACAAACAAATAAAATTTTGTTAGCCACTACCATTCCAACAAATATTATTCTAGTCCTCACGTAAGTTCTCAAAAAAAGGCTTGAAAAGAAATAATGGTTATTTTTACACACAAATACACCACATACACCACGCTCTTTAGTGATGTATTCCAGGCTTTGAAACATTGTAAGAAAAAAGGAAGCCAAGTTTTCCTCTCTGGTGACTCTCCTGATGAACACAGATAAACTTGCCTTACCTGTAGTTTGGTATTTATAATCCCTCTCAACATTTGAGAAGGTAAGGATAAATGGTCTACCATAAGCCACTCTAAAGACTTAGCAGGAACACCCAGCAGGTTACTTTTTTGTTGTTGTTGTTCTGGTTTTTCAATAAGCACTTATGTAGTTGCAGACGGACTTTTAAAAGAGTATTCTATGACCAAACTGACAAGAAAGAGGAACCATTTACAGAAACAGGCTATGAAAGTAGATGTAAGAATCATCTCACCTTCCAGTCCTAACAATTCAAACTTTAATGTCACAGAAGTAAAATAATGGGAATATAACAGATGTTTCCAGCTACCAAGTCAAGTTCTGAAATTATGAATAGATAAGTAACAAATGCCTGCTATTCTTTTTAGATGCTTAGGAAGTACTATATCTAAGCTCTCCCCAAAATTCCTTCAAAGAAATCCATTAAAGCTTAAATAAAAAACAAAACAAATGTAGATGTTTTGTATACAGTAAGATCAAAGTACAGAGTGCAGCTAATTGACATAATAATTGTACAGCAAAACTAATTTTCATGCCTGAAACTCCATGAACTATGGACTTCCAACAAGGAAATTAATTCCATGAACTTCCTTCCAACAAGATAATTAATTCACTTTTGAAAGCACTGGTACTTTTCTGGAAATAATGCATTAACAAGTTTGTTTCCAGTAAACATTACTTTATAGCCATAAAAATAAAGAGAGCCCATCACTAAAGTACGCAAGGACACGAGAGATGTCATCTGAGCACAAGCGGACATCCTTCGTTGTCTTCTATACCAGACTCGACAATCTAGCAAAAAATTCAGATATAAACCAAAGACAACGATGCCCATGTCTTCTTACTAACTCGCTTTTTTTGGTATACTTTTAATACAATAAAACAATGTTCAAGCCTTTCTAATTGCAAATGATGCAGATCATTTGCTTCCTAGTATCCTTCAAAAAGCCATGAGCAAGAGTGATGCAACTTAAATAAATGTTTTGTTTGAGGATTTATTTTCATTTTTATTCAAGTGTGTGCAGGTGCCCATGAGGGACAGATGAAACTGTTGGCTCGCAGAGAGCTGGAGTTACAGGCTGCCCACAGCCACAGAATGTAGGTGGCTGGAAATCAAACACCAGTCCTTTGCAAGAGCAGCAAGCTTTCTTAGCCACTGAGCTAGCTTTCCAGCCAGCAATTCATAGAATATCCTTGAGTATAAATGGGGAAATACCCCTACTTTGACATGTAGGAGAAAAATCCAAATATGGGGAAGCAAACAGTCTTCCAAATTGTACTCTATTCCCAAACTATGCAGATCACTGACTGCTTCCTACAAGGCACATACTCCAACACACTGCCAGACAGGACGCTCACTCCCCTCATCATTGACAGGCACCAAAACTCACCATCAGAATCTACTACTCTATTCCTACTCTGTTCCCCACTGCAGACTTGGTTCTCTTTCCCAGTTTTAATGTATTCCCATCAAAAACTCTCACCACATTTGTTTGGATCTGCAGTTTAGACTGCAAATTGTCTGACCCAAGAAAGGCACTCACTGAAAAGCTTCAGTCTAAGACTAGCTTCTCTGCAGTAGGGAAGAAGATATCTAATAAACTGTAGCACTGATCACAGCAACTTTCAGTTTTTAAAACTTCTAGGACAGGAGGTTTGCAGCTCCTTCAACTTTACCTTACAGGAGGAGCACAGATTAGTCTTCTCAGCTTTAAGTAGAATAATCACAAGAGATGCAAGATGGCATACACCATGTTTATACAACTGCGCAGCTGAGAATCGGGCTTCACAACACATCTCAGAAGGAAGTCCAGAGCACAGCAGTCACCTCCATTCCTAAGACTCTTTGCCTTGGTTTTTTTCAAAAAAACCACACCAAATAATTCACTTTTATCAGAATAAAATTGCCATAGTGTTCACAAGTGGATTAGGACAAACTCATAGGTGTACCAAAGTAAGCAAGAGTATCTAACAGAAAGCACAATGAAATAAGGTAGAATGCCATTAGACCCACGTCACGGAAAGACACTGAATCCCACTACTCCTGAAGTGTGTCCCCACCAAGAGCCCACTCCACCATACTAAGCCGAGGGCCCCGTGTTCACTAGGCGTGCTGCCTGGAAACATCCAGCAGTCCTTCACTACAAACGAGCTGCCGTTACCCAAGACGTCAGCATGGTACAGTGAGACTAACTGGGCTTCCAAACCTCCTCAGTAGGGCCGAGCCAGATACTGCCATTCTCCTAATTCTTAACTATACTGCAAAAATCAGAGACAGAAACTAACCACTCTGGATATCTGAGTTTTCTAGCTTAAACAGGCTCTAAGCTCATAAGAAGTTTCATCTTGTAAATATTCTACAAATACGAAAACATCTCTGGAATTAAATTAAAATGTTGTATTTTGATGATTCCAATGTCCCAGAAAGAACTGAAAAGGTTGCTAACAAAGATACAACTGGAATTTCTCACTGGCAACCAGAGGTCAAGGGCTGTTTCCTAATCCCTGTCAGAAGTTTATGCCTAAACTTCCCACTTTAGCGGCAAGGCAAAGGCACCCCACGGGCAGTTCTTTAGGATGTATGATAAAAATAAAGCATTCGTTTGCAGATTGCTTGTTGGTAATTCTAAAACTTGTATTAACTGAGCATGTTACTTACATTTAGTCATAACTTATGTATGACACAACTATTATTATCCACATTTTTACACTGGAGAATACAGAGCAAAATTGTACCCTGTGAATTCTTTTTGGGAGAAAGTATGATAGATAGTAATTATTAAATTTTATTAGAAATAAACACACAAAAAATGTGTTTTGCCTAAGCAACCCAGAACACACATATTATATTAAAAATGGAGTTTTATAAAATGATGCTTACAATAAAGGAAAATGTAGTACAATTATTAAAATCAGATGTGATTCATTATAAAAAGCATAAGTGACACAAAATCAACAAYACTACTTAGAACCACCAAACTGACTGTAACTCAGAAATTACAACCATATGCTTTGAAAGCACCAAAATCAGATGAAATTTACAGTATCTGTACAACAAAAACAGAAGGGGACTTCACAGACCCATTCTCAAACATCCAACGCCCTGTGAGCCAATCACATCAGGGAGTCTGACAGTGGTATGGCTTCACTGAGGAAAAGCAAGTGCTCTTACCTAGCACATGCAGGGCTTTCTAGGAAGGACCACGAGGTCCCGAACACAAGTAAATATATGTGCACATATGTAAAATGCAGATAGGAGACCACTGCACAAATCAAATTTACAAATGAGTTATTGCTGCAAAGAAAATCCAGAACATTTTTCTAGCTTTATATTTGAGTTTTTTTTAACACAGTTTCTAATAAAAATAGAAAAGCAGACATTTCAAAGATTTAGTCTCTAAAAAAAGCACTTGACATTTTCTTATATTAAAAAATTAAATATATTTATTTAATATGTATGATTTTTTCTGCATGCTTGTTTGTACACCATGTGCATGTCTGAAGTCTATAATGGTCACAAGAGGGGGTCTGACCCCCTGGAACTAGAGTGAAATAGTTAGGAGCCTCCGAGTGGATGCTGAGGACTGAGCCGGAACCCTTGCAAATGAGCTTAGCCACTGAGGCATCTCTTGAACCCCCAGCTTTTAAAATTTTTCATATTCCCAAATTAAAGACAGACCTAGCTGGTGAGGTGTCTCATGCAGACATATGGCCGAAACCTCTCCTAAGGTACTGTAGCAAAGAATGAACCAACACACAAGATGAACTTAAGTACAGGAATGGGAACAGGGACTTTTTAAATGGTGTGACGGGCATAAGCCAAGAGAAGGAATGCAGATGAAGTACTGTGCAGGATGCTTGCTGCAAACATTGCTATCACTCAGCTTGGAAATGGAGACACATAAAATCCTTCTGAAAGTGTTTAGTAATCAATCAAAAGGCAGAAAATAAAAATTAAATGAATATTAAACATTATATAAAGGACGCTGCGGCTATAACCAATACCAGGTCGCAGTATAGCGACATCTGTAGTTCTACTATAAAACTCCATGACAAGCTAGCATTTGATTTGAATCTTTCGGCCAACACAGAATTAAGCCTCTAGGTCAATTTGCATAGCAACGTTCCTGGTCAGGATAAATATAAATTCAATGATTATTCACTTAGTCAAATTATTTCTTATACAGAAGTACCAATGACAAAAGTATTAAAATTCTGAATTACATGTAATTGCTAATATGAAAAAATTCATTATATTTGACTCTACATATCAGATCTAACTTTCTTAAAATATTTTCAAATTTCTCTTGATTCTACATATAAAGTTTTGGTATCACTTAAGTATAGCTAAAATCTGCCAATCAAGATTAAGATACTTCTTTTCATTTTTTCAAAAAGCTATGATATATTTTGCTGGTAATGGGCTTTATATATTAATTTAATGTGCACGAGTGTTTCGTATGCACATGTGTACCACACGCATGCCTGGCACCGTGAGGTCAGAAGAGGGCATCGAGTGCCTGAAACTGACGACACAGGTAACTGTACTGTATGTGTGCTGGAAATTAAAACCAGGTCCTCAACAACTTAACCACTAGCCATCTCTTTGCCTCCTCCCTTGTTTTCTCTAATTCTTAACCTACAAAACCAAAAACTGTTCTGAAAATTTTACCTTATTAGTTACTAGACTGATAGGATTTAAAAAAAAAAAAAAGTCAAATTACTGCCTTTGATATGAATGGCTACTGTTTTACTTTGACATGAATAACTTACTCTTTTCTAATAGCAAACCTCAAATCGACTAGACATTCTTATAATTGACTAAGGATATATAATTAAAACTCTACAGGAGAAAAAACATTTCAAATCAAACTTTCTTTTAATAGCATTACCCCCTTTGCTTTTCATAAAATGGTACAATCAAAAGCATCTGCCATAATTTGCATATCTAAATTTTTTTCAATTAATGGATTAAAAACAAACCATAAGATGATTTAGACATACAAAGAAAGCATAAAATTCAGTAACAACATAAAACAACCAAACCAGCCCTGGTTTGGTTGTGATTATTTAAAATCTCAAAGGGCATGTTAACGTTATCCCGGTCTGTATTTCCAAGTCCTGCATCAGAATGCGGTCCTCCCATATTAACTGTTGTTGGCAACACATGCTACGTGGCTAGCACTGCTTACTGTATCCTCCAGAAATGACATTAGTCCCATTTCATAGGCTCAGGGAAATTATAGTATGCGTCTGTCATTGTACACATTGTTGAGTACAAAAATCAAAATGGTGGGATTATGAGCCAACCCATCAGTAAGAGAACCAGTACAAGCTGACAGACCTACTTACTAAAGGAGCAGGCTTACTTAGATCCTGTAACTGGATAGGATTAGAAAGATTCTGTTGAGTTAAATTTTGGAAGTCTCCAAAACTAGTTTAGAAAAGTTACATTTCATGCATAAGCAGTGAAATATAGCTGGGAACATCATGAAAGGATGCATAGAAACAAAGAATTAACATGCAACCAAAGGGAGAAAAAATTAGGCTTCGAGCACCCATGAGCATGGTTCATTGTAACCATCACATACCAAAGGCCAAAGGGATGAGTAAGACACATGCTAGGTCTCAGCAAGATGCCTYAAAGTATACTCTGAAAAAGCACTGGGGGGAGTATGGTATAGTCTCAAAACTTGTTATCTTATGATATACTAAGAGACAAAAAATACCAATGATCTAAACATGAGGAAGTAGCCAAGGTTTGAAACAGCCTTACCTTAGATCAGGTGACTCGGCCCTCCCATATCGATCCTGCCACTTCCCAACGCTTGAACTGGCTTTTCTGGAGGCAGTACTTGTCTGAGACTGAGAAGAGGTGCTGTTTCTGGTGAGATAAATTTTCTGTGTTTTTTCTTACATACTATTGTCTCTAACCCCCCTTCTGTTCATTTTTCCTTGGCATGCTTTTCTAAAGTGCTTTGACATGTTCCTACAACTCTCTCAAGACCTGAGTACTAGCTGTGAACCTGACTGCTGGAGGCACTTCAATTTAGATGTGTTATCAACATCTTAGTAACTCTAGGATATTTTTAGAAATACTTATCAAGATAGTATGGAGTCAAGACACAGAAATGAAAGAACCAAGGGTATGTCCAAATAAGTAGTCAAGGAACAAATTTCTGCACCTTTATGAATTAATAAGAATTTCTACCATTTCACAAAATCTCACTCAGAACTGGAAGTGCTTTCTCTTACACTTCTCAAAACCATAGAAAAGTATTGTCAGTGCAACTAGTTAACAGGAGGGCTCTTGATATCTTTCTTAAAAAAAAAAAAAAAAACTATGATAAAATTTAATTTCAAAGTAACAGTCCTTTCCAAGTAATTTCCCAAAGCTAGTTTATCTCCAGCAACATCCTCCCATGAAGTTCAGAGAGGCACAATGCCATACGCCTGTAAGTCTAGCACTCAGAAAACTGAGGCAGGGAGATCACAAACTGGGTACATAGAAAGACCCTGCCACAAATAAATTCAGGTATTTATATTCTTGCCAATCCTGTAAAAGATCAGTGTTCTTTCAAAGCTACTGAAAGGATACCTGTCTCTAAGTCTACTTCTGGAGACAGATACCCAGGAAACAGGAAGAGTGAATACAGAGGAACTGAAGTGACTGTCACTAGAAGTTCGAGTGACAGCTACACTGGGGACTGAGCCCTGCCTCT
>BDUI01002917.1:99769-118304 GCA_002335545.1 Apodemus speciosus | reverse complement strand
AGAGCTTTTCTCAGTGCCCCACACACAACCCCTCCCCTAAAAATCAAAGTGATGATAGCTGACTTAGGGGTACTCAACTTGAGGCTCTAAAAGACAAGTCAGATACACTGTGCAGTTATTGGAATCCTCTTTCCTCCCAGTACTACATCATCAGTCCCTGCATTTGAATATTTCATTCCTAACCCAGTCTTTACCTGTTTTTGTGCTTTTGTTCAAATTGATTCTAAATGAAATACCATTTTCTTTTTTCTCCCATGGTTCTATATACATATAACTGAGAGATACATATTTCCCCTTTTAAGAGTTCATAAGCACATAGATTGCTTTTAATATGACACTCAATAGCTTGTATATGATATGTRTCACACATAACTTAATTTTAACACTGTAGTATATAGCTTCATACATAATACTATATGATAATATCAGGTAAGTTTTGGATCGATATATTCACAGTAAGGACATTTTCAAGAGAAAGGATCATAAAGGAATAACTTTCCTTCAGATTTTTGAATTTTGTGGAAATGAGTTTTGTCACATGTAAAAATTAAACTCAAAAAGAAAATATTTCTATAATCTAACAAGAAAATGTAATAACAGGCATAAAGGCTAGACAGTCCTCACTGCGGGTTTGGGCTGTATTGGTTTTAAGCTATATGACATTGGCCCTGTGCATGCTGGAGAGATAATACAGTTAGGACACTTCTCAGGCCCTCGTGGGTTTTATGGGTTTTGTTTTGGCCATTTTCTTAAAATTCTCAGGTTCGTCATCTATAAAATACAGATTGCAGCATAATATACCAAAAACTCAGCCAAGATCTATCTATATATAGACTTCCTGATTTTCAAATACTATTTTGACCCAAAATTATTATTTCAAATATTCTTACTAAATTCCTTGTATATCTAAAGAAGTAACTTTCAAGCCATCTACACAGTATAGATATTTTTCTTTTTCCTTTTGTGGCACTGGAGATCAGATCCAGGGCATCCTGCAGACTAAGTCAGTTGAATCACCAGCCCTAATCATTTTCAAAAGTGCTTTCATATTTGCTTTAATTTGTACATGCTATCACCACAGATTTTTGGATAAAGAAGACTCAAGCCAGCTCGGGTGGCATATCCTTAATCGCAGTGCTGTGGGAGCCGATGGGTTGAAGGATAGCCTGGTCTATGTATCAAGTTCTGGGCCAGCTAGAGCTACTTGGACCCCATCTCAAAAGGAGGAAAAAAGAAACAAATTCCTATGTGATACCTTGGTAGAGATCACGACTAAACTGAATYAAGAGCCCGGATTAACTGAAACTCCTGTCTTCTATTCCAGGCCTATTTCATAAGCCTTAGGAACTAAGCTGTTTTATACTGATTCTGCATGGAATTGCATTTCCTCAGAGAGTCATCTAGGTTATTTTAAGAGGGGGATAATTTCCATATACTCTTAAGATGTTATTTATTTTTATTACAAGAAAGTGTGGTAAGGTGAAAACATGCCAAGATGTATCTGATCATAAATTAAACTGGTATTAGCAACAAGTCATTTAGTTGACTTACTGAATACATTGGATAAGGCCATTTTGTTCCGTGATGAAAGTTTAAAACAGTCTTCAAGTATATAAAAGCATGAAGAAAGATTTTGCAGCAAAAATTGAGAAATAGGGGCTGTATAGATTGCTTAYCAATTAAAAGCACTGGCTMTTCTTCCAAAGGATCCGAGTTCAATTCCCAGCACTCTCATGGCGGGTCACAGCTGTCTGTAATTCCATTTTGAGGGTAGAGAGATCAGGTGGCCTTTGTCCTCTGCAAACACCAAGTATGCATGTGGTACACAGATACACATGCAGTTAAAACATTCATACACACAAATAGTTCTTTTAATTGAGAAATATGGTTTAAGTGAAAGACTACAGAATTTATGTTAGAAAATTCTGAAAAAGATGTGTACGGCTTTCTGGCTTGTTTTCATTTGTGGAGGTAGCTGTTCTTTCCTAACCAAATTATACAAAACTTGTTTTATTAGAGGAAAAGATATTCCTGTGTCCTGTAATAGCAAAACAGATGGGATTTTCTCCTGAATCTTTCAGGTTTACAGATAGACTGGCTACACACTGCTCTGCTGTAGCAAGAAGATCATAACACCAGAGGGCAGCTGAATGTGCATTTCTTTCAAAGATACTGATTTTTGCATGTACGAAAGCTAGTTTCCAACACTGTGCACTAGTGCATGAGCTACACCTGAAATCTCATAGGCATGTGAAATGTATTTGAAAGCCATCTGCTCCCAACGATGCCAGACATCAGCGTGTTCCTGTATACATTGCAGAAATGTAAGATGTGCACCTCACTTTTTAAATCTCAAATCAAAAGGTTTCATTTTATTTTAGTCTCAAAATGATTTTATTTTTAGGTATTTATGTTTATTCACCCCTTTTGTAATATTTTTCTAGGTAATTTCATTTTGGGATGCTATACATATTCTAACTTTTTATCTCTGCAGATACTTTCTGGCAAGTTTCTATACGAAGTATGATCCAACTCACTTCATCCTAAACACAGCTTCTCTCCTGAGCGTACTTATTCCCAAAATGCCACAGCTGCATGGTGTTCGGATCTTTGGAATTAATAAGTATTGAAATATTTCTGCAACTGAAGAGAACTGTTAAGAGCTGCTGGGTTTCCTGTAACGAAAGAGTAGTTAATGAACTGCACTGTTTCTGTGATAATGTGAAATAAGAGGTATTTACATCAGAGGGCCAAGTACTGCTCCTTCATAAGCTCTCTTGAAGTGCTCTCTTAAGGATGCCTCTGTCTAATGTACTTGGTATATTTCTGAGAGAGGCTTTGCAGGCAGGCTGGGCAGGCCCAACTTATACGGTGATGGTAGTATGATAAGGGTACAGTAACTAAATCCGAGGAAATGTGGGATTTGTAAGAAACCAGGTCCAGCTTATAGTGAGCGGGCATTATGTTAGGGAAAGAACATTCCAATCATTCGTTCATAGTCAGTTTAAGCAGACTTCTAGAAAGCAGAATCACCTGGATACGTGTTTTTATTACTTTACACAGTCTACTTTGACATACACCCTCTTGTTTTGTACAAGCCCCTTCCTCTTGGGTTTCTGGCTTAGTATTGTGCATTGATAAATGAGGTAATGTTTGCATTTATTACATTCCAGGGTTTGTGAAGGTTTATCTTCATTTCTTACTCTAAGAGAAGAAGATAGGCAGGAATCCTAACAGTCAAGGCTCTGAGTCAACGTGCTCATTTTGGAACAAAGTAGGTTTTACTGCTTTTCCAGAAGCAAAGCTGCTAAACCAATTAAGAGATTAATAAGTACTTATTTCAAGTACTTCAGGTCTTGAGTAGCTGAAAAGTATTGTTTAGTTGGTTGTGCAAATTGGTTGAGTCTATCATTCTTTAGAAAAGGATATGCAAGATGGGGCCAGTTGATGTGGGCAGACCTAAGTAATGAATTCTTTGTCAGCAAATCAGAAGTAACAGAAAACGTTTAGTCTTTTGCTCTCCATCCCCACAGTTTGGTTTACCCATTAAATTAAAATTTCTCCTCTAAATGTGAGAGTCTTAGTGTAGACAACCCAGAATGGTACCTATATTCACAGCAACAACTATACTGAATTCTGACTTAGGGAACCTTTTTATACTTGCTAGCATTAATTGTATAAAGAGAAGTAAATACCTTTCTAAAATGATAAAAAGCTGAAAAGCTCAGGAACAGAAGACTGAAGACAGTTGTAGATCAACTTATAAATCAGTTGTGGCAATAAACAGACTTAAGATCATTGTTTCATATTTCAAAAGTACTGAATTTAGAAATCACTTGTTTGATACTGCCTTTGTATGTTTGTCTTTTCTTGTGTATCTTTAAATAACTGGTAATTGACGCTTTAATAAAAAGTTTTCCTTGGTGTAAGATTATTTTAACTTTTCCAAGACAGTCATCAGAGCTGCACTCACACTTTTCAGATTAATAAAATTAGCTAAAAATGTTCCTCTGTTTAAGAAATTTTTCCTTTTTTGTCTATTCTTTTCTTTCTTCCTTCCTTCCTTCCTTTCTTTCTTTCTTTCTTTCTTTCTTTCTTTCTTTCTTTCTTTCTTTCTTTCTTTCTTTCTTTTTGTAAAAGACAGGGTCTCTCTGTATAGCTCTGGCCATCCTAGAACTCTTTCTGTAGACCAGGCTGGCCTCAAACTCAGAGAGATCCACCTGCTTTTGCCTCCCAAGTGCTGGAATTAAAGTCATGAGCTACCACTGCCCAGTTGAGTTTCATTTTTGAAAGTTCGTATTTCTACACATACTTAGAAATAGGAATTTTTCTTCCCATTTTCTGTGCTTTCCACTTTCAGTGCTTTAAAAAATATTTATTCATAGCTATATGAGGGCTTGCTTGGTTATGCTGTTTGAGTGCTATAGAGTTTATAAACGAGAAGAACTTGTGCCTTCTGTAGAAGTACTTTTCAGGTACTTGAGGAAGTGAGAAATGCCATGGAGGTAATGATCCAGGATGAGTGGACATTAGCATGTAGCAGACTGGCATCATCTGAGACCACATTTGAATACACGTGAATACTGCTAAATAAGCAGTGGGAAGTACAACGGTCTAGAAAAAAATGGCCAGGAAGAATAGTAACATGTTGAACACTAGAAATGTGTTTGCGGAAGCTCAAGAAGGCCACTGGCACAGGGAAGAGAGAAGGGAATRGCAGCCGGAGAGGCCTGAGCAGCACAGCATGGTCACACCAGGTTCACTATCACCAAAATCGGTGGCTTTCCTCTCAGCGTGAAAAAGTTACACAAAAGATGAGAGGGATTCATTTTATTTACAGCTCACTGACTGGTGCTGAAAGTAAGCTGAGAATAGAAAACAGAATAGTTGGCAAGCTACTACAGCCAAACAGTAATTCAGACTAATCAGTAGCACATAAAATGTGGTCAAATTTGCACTCCTTGGATGAGACACTGGTGAATGTTGGATAAAGAAGAAAATGAAGTGATTCAGTAATTTGGCCTGAACCTCCAGTTGAATCGTTGTGTTAAACCTGAAAAATGCCAGTTTCATAAATGTATACTTTAACTATTTGAGACATAGCTCTTMTCATCTGGATGCGGTGGCACATGCCTAACCTCAGCACTTGCCAGGCTAGGGGAGGAGGGCTGCTGGCGTCAAGTACAAGGCCACACTGTCACAGGAACAACAGCGCCTAGTTAAATCGAATGAAGTCAGGAGATATTCTGGCAACTCCTGTGTAAGTACTAAAGGAGCCACTAATTTCAGCATTCAGAGTAGACAGATWTTAAAGATTTTAATTCTGATTGTGGGATTGTACAGGAGTGTAGTACCTGCAGAGGCCAGTAGAGGGTGCTCCATCTCCTGASGCTTGAGTTACAGGGGTTTTGAGTTGTCTCCCTTGGGTGCTTGGAATGGAACTCTGATGTTCTCCTTTACCCCTGCGCGTCTCTAGCCTGTTGGTGGATCTGAGTGGTAGTTGAGTGGAGCTTTGATAGTGCTTTCCTATCTCCTTCACGGCAGTTTTCACTGCTCTGTTTTTCCACGGTGACTTCTGTGTAGTTTTGACATGTTGCATTCCTTTTGGGTTTTCGGTTTATGGTGTTACTGGATACCAAACTATAGATTCTAACAGAGCATAACAACAGCTACTGAAAAGTAGCTGTGTGAGTTACGCTAATAGATACGTGATGGCACAGCACTAAGTTAGAAGAGTGCTTAAAGCTGGTAATTCTTACACTGCATCAGTTCAAATCAGAACCAGTGAGCTTCCTCCTTTAAGTTCTGATTTAACAGTAATAGAGGACATCATGACCCGTCTTATAATAGTTATAAGCTGTTTATAGTGAGCCAAAATCCTAATCTTTATACACTTAACTCTTCTGCTACTTGTTTAAACTGTTAACAGTTTTGAATAAGCTGTTACTTATTTTTTAACTGTTTACTATAGCTGTTACCATTGTCCATAAAATACAGTTTCACATTTCTCCCACTTGCAGAATTGCTCTAAGAACTTTGTTTTTTATTGTATAGAATGCAAGCTAAATACAAGAGGTGATGAGATGAGACTGGTTTTTGTTTGTTTGTTTGTTTGTTTAGGTTTTTTCAGTGTGTTATCACCTCAGCTGTTTTGGTTTGATGGCCACATCACTGATTCTCTTTGTGGTCACAAAAGCCTCAGATCTTCAACATGAGCTATCAAGTGATGTCTTCCTCTTTCATACACTTAACAAAATGGACTTCCTAAACCAAAGTTAAGAGTTTTTCTTATCAAAATCTATCTTGTTAATTTTGGCCTATCTTATCTACTTGAATTCTAAATCCTCCTGCTTCAAATCCTGAATGCTGAGATTACAGGGTATACCACTATGCCTAGCTAAGTTTCCCTATCAATTTAAATTTAACATACAAGCTAAATTGTCTTTGTCTTTCCATTTTGCATAAGTATATATTTATTCAAATCTCAAAACATAAAAATTACAATTAGAAAATAACATTCTAAAATGAATAAAACTATTTTTTCAATGTAAGTAGCTTTCTTGTCTTATTTTTACCTTGCAGAACAGATTTTTCAAGTATTTTGTATTTTGGTTGACCATATTATCAAGAGGATAAATGTGTGATTTTTTTTCCTTCATCTTCTAGTTTTTGAATTGGCGAAAAAATTAATTGACATATTAACTGTCTCCTGGGAAAATACAAAGATCCTTTGAAACAAATGTTCTGCTCATGAATTTTCTTCAAACTATGTGCTTCTCTCATTGCACTGTTAACTTACAGGAAGGGTAGAGATTCACTCTCTCTCTTCCCTACTCCAACCTCTACACACTTGGAGAGTGGGGAGCTTCCTCGGAAGTTAAGTTTGTGTGATTCAGCAGTCTGGTGTGGATCTGAAATGTTCTTCCAAAGCTCAATGCTAAAGGCTTGATTGTCATGCAAGATGTTCTTAGGAGATCCAGCCTATTCAGAGTAGGTCCCTGGGGCCGCAGATCCTGTCTCCAGACCAGTTCTCCTTCTTTGTTGTTTCTCAGCTGACAGTGAAGTGAGCTGGTCTTCCACCATGTGCTCCCATCATGATTCTCCACCTGATCACAGTCCTAAAAGCAATGGAGTCAGCCCTATATGAACTGAAGTGTCAGAAATGATGAGCCAAAACAACCTTTCATCCTTTGAAAGTGTTCTCCGTGACACTGATGAAAAGCTTACTAACAAAGTATATATCTGAAAGAAGTAAAAGCAGGAGCATGGATGTGTGAACATACATGTTCACAACAGCATTCTTCACAATAGCCACAAGACAGAAGCAGTCCACATGCCCATAGCAAAGGATGAATGGATAAAATAACATGTATGCAGTGAAAAGTGAGTCTATGTTTAATTGGGAATTATGATATATGGTAGGCAACAGATTAACCTCAAAGACGCTATGAAATAGTCACAATATGACAAATGTGGTTATGATTTCCACTTACATTCATAAAGACAAAAAAGAATAGTTGTTGCCAAGATTGAAGTATTAATGTTTACCAGCTACAAAATTTTAGTTTGGTAAGATCTAGTTTTAGATCTACTACTAAGATTTAGTTTGGGAGTTTTAGAGATCAATGGTAGTGAAGACCATAGAACAATGAGATTTCTTCAGACCGTGTGTGCTCTATCTTTGCCATAAGAAGATAACCTGAAGGATAAGACCTCAGCAACTGTGAGAGAAAAATCTTTCCAAAATGAAGCCAGACATCATATTTCCTATGATGTGAGGAGTTTTCTCACATCAAAGATGGAATTGCTTATTAAAGAAAACTGGAAAGAAAGGCAGGTGGCCATAGAGTGCATGACTGATTTGAAACTGGTATGTGACTCAAGTGGGAATTCCTCAGGCTTGAAATATTAGCCATTAAGAGCACTAAGCTTCTATCTACTGCTTTCATCCTCTGCATATAATCTGCCTTTGATCTTCTTTGTGGTTTATTGAAATCAAAGATGAGAGACCAGCAGACTCAATATCCTAGTTCTAACATCATTAAATTTTTCACGTTAATGAATTAACCAGTTCTGATGGCTTTTAAACCATTTTCTAGCAATTTGTGATGAGTCACTCAGTCACCTAGAGTCCAGTCACCTCCAAGCCAAAGCCTGGAACGGAATCAGATGCAGAACCAAGGAATTAGGTCTGTGCCTGGCAAGATCACAGACACAAATGCACTCATTCACACTGCTCGGCCTGCTTTCTCCAGGTTGCTTTATCCCCTGTGCTTTTCCATGTCTCTACCTTCCAAGTACCTGTATTAAAGACCCAGGGTGGATCTTGAGTTTTTAGCTCTCACAACCAAGGAAGTACCTACCACAAAGGAAAAGTCCAGATGAGTGTGTGATAAAGTCCAGGTAGGCCTGCAGGAGAGGGGATTTGTAGTCCCAATTACTATGGAGGCTAAAAAAGAAAGAACTACAGGAGTTAAGGGCCAGCTTGGACAACACTGCAAGAACCTGAATTGTAGATTTGTATAATATCTCATACACATGCACACACATCTAAGTGGAATACGTGAGGAATAAGTATTGTAAAATTCTTCCTATTAAATTTACCTAAAGGTTACAAATGGGTTTGTCTGCTGGCATTTAACCAAACAGGTTCCAGAATCAAGGTTGCCCTGGCCCATTCTAATGTTAGTCAGAGGCACTTACTCTGTGACTTTGAATTCATTCAAATTTAGTATCCCAGTTACCTGTGAATGATACCAATGAGCACAGTATCTCATGAATGCTCTCCTGACCAGGTTGGCCCAAAAGTGTTGCTTTATTGTTACACATTGAAAAAAAAAACCCTCAAGTTTTTAAAAGTAAGCTCAATATTGTAATTATGAATTTATTTGTACCTGCTCCAGAGTTTAGTATAAGTCTGTGATAAGATTTACTGGGTGGTGGTGCAGGTGGTTATTGTTGTTATTGTTTTAACTCAGCAAAGCAAAGATGTGTATCCAAGCCCTTCCCGGCCTTGCATTGTAAAGCTTTTGCTTACTACAGTTCAAAGTTTAGGTAGAGAGGAACGATCTGGGATACATCCATTTGATTGTACTAACAAATTCACAAACCAAACCAACCAAAACAAAGCAAGATGCAATAATTAGTACATGCTACACAGAAAGTTGAAAGTTGACCTAGTAATCTGGGACTATAGAATGTCACACAGAAGTATTTGTTAAATGTTCACCACTGATTACACTCACTTTGTAATAACAAAATAAGCCAGCTACATTTTACTTGGCATGGTAAATGGAGTGGTCGTTTAACCCAGTGCACTTCACTCTCTGACAATCGAGTGCTGTTTTTGCTGGTGTTCTGACTTCTGATGAAATAATCTTTCCCCATGAAAATGGAAGGTTTCTCACCTTTTAATCTGGTGGCAGTTTTCCTAAAATAGAATAATATATCTAATAATACCCTTTTTCTCTTGGTGGCAGCAAAGTTCTAACCAAGGGCAGAACCCTTTCCTAAAATGTGTCATAGTGTGGGCACAGTGCGATCAGCTGAATTTGGACACCTTTTCCTGAGTCGCTATCAGAAAGACTTTGTAAAAGTCCTGGTACACCCAAACCTGGCAGGAACGCTGCATGCTATAAGAGATCATTAGCATTTCTTTCCTAAGTGTAGCTCTCAAGCCACAAGTACAGGCGGCCCCAAGAGCAGCGACGTCACTTCCGGGCGCCGGAGTGTAGTGCCGGCGCGAGCCGTTTCCTAAGAAGGTGAATGGAAAGTGCTCGCAGGTCGTTCCCGTACCAGGCTTTCGCTCACCACCAACAGAGACTCCGTTGCTTCCCAGCCTACTGATTCCCGCGGTGTTGTCCTAATTGAGGAAACCTAATTCTTCTGGAGAGGCTATGGGAGCTCACGACTGAAATCTGCACGTAGTTTACTCCCATCCCAGTCACAGCAGGTCTGCTTTCCCAGTCGATGTCCCAGTATTCACTTTATTTCTAACCCCAGTTTTGCTCATCTCACAGGATTTGCAGGGTGGGAATACTAGGGTGTTTATGTTTAGTGATGGATTGCTATCTTTTGGGGAGGAATTGATTGATGAGGGGAGAAGGGTTCAGGAAGAAGTTTGGGTGGAGATGTGCATCCAAAGATTGGATAAGTGTTTGCAGTTGTCTTTGCTGAGATGCCGGTTTTTTTGGTTTTTGTTGTTTGTTTTTTACAATGAACTTTATGAGAGGACTTGCTTCCAAAATACAAAATTAAATCCTGATTAGTGAGCATATAATTTAATAAACTGTCCAAATGCAGTACACTCTATTTTCTAAGGTGTGTGTGTGTGTGTGTGTGTGTGAGAGAGAGAGAGAGAGAGAGAGAGAGAGAGAGAGAGAGAGTCAATAAATGGGAGGCCTTTATTTTTCATTTGTTCTATTTGCCTTTAATTTTTAACGTCATTTTAAATAGGACTGTCCACATAACTATTATATTATAACATTAACTGTTGTATAAAAAGTGCATGTTGAGCATCGTTTACCAAAATACCTGGACTAGAAGTGTCCCAAACTTCAAAAAACTTTTTTTCTCAAATTTTGTGATGTGCCATATTCATTACCAATCTGAGGATGAAACCCAGGTATAGATGTGAAATTAGTGTTTTATTTGCTTACTATAAGCAGGGCTAAGGCAATTGTTTTTTAAAATTTATTTTATGTAAGTACACTGTAGCTGTCTTCAGACACTCCAGGAGAGGGCATCAGATCTCATTATGGATTGTTGTGAGCCACCATGTGGTTGCTGGAATTTGAACCCAGGACCTTCAGAAGAGCAGTCGGTGCTCTTAACCGCTGAGCCATCTCTCTAGTCCCCAGCTAAGGCAATTTTATATAATAGTATTTTTAGTACTTTTGTGTTTTCACTAACTCTGCTGGGTAGAGTGGTTTAGAGTTTCACTTTGGGGATGCTCAACTTGAAATATTAATCATCTTATGTGTTTCTCACTTTTCTCTTGCAAAATCTGATTTATTTATATCCAGTGATTTTTTTAGAGCCTCTAAAAGATTTTGATAACTTTTTACAACTGTTCTTTAAATTCTGTAAGTCTGCATACTTAAAAAATAAAATAATATTCATTATTTTGTTTAAGTAAATGAATTAATTGCAAATGACATAATATTTCTGTAATTCTCTTCTAGGAATTTTGTAGGGTAGCAAAAATGCTAATGATAAGTAAGACAGCARGAGCTATTCCCAAACCACCAAAGAGTAATGTTTATGGATTTTTAAGAAGATTTAATGTTCATCCCAGAACACTCTTCTGTCATAAACTTGTCCTGGGAATTGAAACCAGCTGTGATGACACGGCAGCCGCTGTGGTTGATGAAACGGGGAGTGTGCTGGGGGAAGCAATGCACTCCCAAACTGAAGTTCATCTGAAGTAAGTAGAAAGATTTGGGTCATTTTCTGCCTTTTTGCCTTTTTTTTTTTTTAAAGAAAAATGGCATCACTCTTTTCCATTTATCATGTGTCAAAGTCAAAATTTAATACTTAAGTTCTTTTCTATTGTGTAAGACCATTAAGTACCACAATAAGTAGCTATGCCTTGTGGTACACACCTTTAATGCCAGCACTGCAGAGGCAGGCAGATGTTCCAGGCCAGCCAGTGCCCCTAGGTGAGACTTTGTTTCAAAAAAGAAAAACAACAGACAAACAAACAAAAACCTGCTGTAGAAATATCTCATTCCTTGTCTTGGCTTTTAAGGCTTCCCCAGTTCACAGTAGAGTCTCAACATTCGCCATTCCTTATAACAAAAGGAAGCAACGATCATTGATGGAACTAATAATTTTTATGATTTTTCTCTCAGTGATGCCTTTTCCCCCTGCATATATGTTTTGTGGTTTAAACGGCGGTCCCAGGAAAGCATCACCTGATAGTTAAGAAAAATGTATTCACATATACACATAGTATTTAAGACATTGTTGTATTAAAGCTTATAAACCCAGCTATTTGCAGACGTCCACCGGACTGGTGACTTAAACAATTGGACTGGATATAAAGTGTTAAATATACTTAGTTTTAACCAATTGTCACTCACGAATGTAAAATTTAAAATCATTAGAGTATCATAATTTTCAAAAGAAAGTGGAAGTTCACATTTTAAATGTAATCTCCAAGAGGCAGGTGGATTTCTGAGTTCGAGGCCAGCCTGGTCTACAGAGTGAGTTCCAGGACAGCCAAGGCTACACAGAAAAACCCTGTCTCGAAAAAAAAAAAAAAAAGTAAATGTAATCTCCAGTTTGTATTTTTTAGATTATTAGTTAATTCAAAACACATTGAAATACATCTCAAAGTTATCAACTTCCAGTGTCTGAAGATTGAAAAAATGCCTGGCATTTTTAGGATTATTTAAGGCAAGTTCTTTATCCTCTCTAATTTGTTTTTTCATATCAATAAACAGAGCACTTCCTTAGTGCGCTGGGAATAATTTATGGAGGAAAGAGAGTCTGAAACAACTCACCCTTAGAAGCAAACAAAGTGGATATTGAGATGGTCAGTAGACTACTAGAAGGTCCTTCTGTCATATAACACACACAGATCTACAAAGAGAGCTACCCGTGTAAGGCACCGTAAAGTTAATAATTACCATGCTGAGGACATTTTTATTTATTTTTTTAATGTACTGAACGTTTTAATATTACCCTCACTGACAGGCCTACTCTAAGCACATCATCAAAATCACGTGCCTTCTGTATCACTAGGTTCTGCATATTTTCTTTTTAATCCTTTTTTACAATTTCTACACTTGTTTGCTGGTTCATAATCTTTCCTCCAATCAACTTAAACTCTGGTAATGAGTTCTCTGTCCATACTGACCACTGTGCTACTCCTGTTGCCCTGCTAGCACAGTGTCTGACTCACAGAGCACCAGTAGACATGGAAAGAATATTGCTGTCCAAGTGAACACTAACAACAAAGGCAAAAAGACCAAAACATTCCACTGATCCAGAGTGTACGCCCTGTGAGTGGAATGCTAGGTGAGTGTTTTCAGTGACATTGTCTGCACAGCTCAGCTTAGCATGAATCGGAAACCTCCCATTGCCAGGGAATACCCAGGACACCATGAATTCTATTATGAATATGACACATATGAATAGCCCACCAAATCAAATGGGTTTGCTACCACTGGTTGGGGTCAGGGTTAGGTATTTCCAGGTTCTTGGCTACTTTCCCAAAGGATGGAAAAGAGCTCACACAGATCACAAAAGAAGCAAAACAGTAGTGCTAGTTATCAATGGATATACTGTCAAGATTGGCAGCAGGCCACCTGATTAAGAAGACTCAAGATTATTATTCAGGGCTATTTTCATGGTGTTCAAATGGAGGGATTGATTACTCAGGAGCAGAATTCGGGTGGTTCTTTATTTTGATAAATAGATTAGATCGTATACTCATTTTTCCTATTTTGTATGTCCCCTTCCATAATGCATCTGTTTTAATCCCACGCATGCCCAATTATAAATAGGCATAAGATGTAAATAGGGATTCTTCCTAGAAGATTATTAGAGCAAACTTTTTTGTTAAGATTACACATGCATCCAAATGAGTTGAGGCTGAATCAGCCTTTCTTTTCTTGGGAATATATTTGAATAAAAATGGTCTACATTTGATTGTCACAGGGCCAGGGAGACTGTTAGCACTGCTCAGAGATGGAAGGACATATAGACATACAGGGGGAGGAGAGGGAGAGTTCCAAGGCTGCTAGGCACACTGTTCAGACAGGGATGTGTGTGAGTAGTGGGGAGCTAGACTGCCAAATGTATGTTACAAGGGAGGGTGTGTGCGAACTCCAAAGCCAGGTGGCAGCCCCACCTGTCCTCTCTGCTTGCTCTCCGTGGGCTCATGTGTGGTTTTATAATCTGTCTCACTGAGACTATGCATATTATCAGTTTTCTTGTCTTTAAATTCCAGATAGTCATAATGTCAATATGTTAAATGAAAATAAATATGAATTATTTTAGAGCACTTGATGCAGTTTTTGACAAGTGTAAGTGGTTCAGTAGAATGTAGCCATTACTAATAACAGTCCTGTTACTATCGATACAGTGAAAAGATCATTGCAGGGTCGTGTAGAAAATGTGATAGTGAGGGCTGGTTGCTAGCACATCCCATCTCCCAAGCCACCACTCTTTCCTCGCCACTCCACACCCAAGTCAGCCGGCTAGTTGTCGTAAATATAGCCCTCAAGTACAGCTTGACATAGTTCTCTCCTTCCTCGTCAATTTAGTTTAATCCTCCATTGCCTCTTGCCTAGACCCTAACTTCAAATTTAAACAATTCCCTTATCTCCACATTTCCCTAGTCATCTGCATTCTCTATACAATTTAAAACATGATTATAAAATGTGTTCTCATTAATTATTGGAGAATAAAACCACAGGTTTACTCATTATTTGTCTTTATTGTTTAGCATAATTTCTATTGAGAAAACACTGAAGAAGGCATGAAATGCGTATAAGACAGGAGGAAGAAATGAATGAGAGGATAGGATTTGAATTCAAACATTCAAACTCTCAAAAATCAATCAAATAAATATTTTGACATGGGAAAAAAACAGTCAGCATATTACTTTCTAGTGTTTTCTGACATTACAATCTGTGACGGTCTCCAAGAATCAAAAGACACAGCTGGAAAAGTAAAGAGACTGTGAACTTGATGGTGATGGTGAGAGTGTTACTAAACTATAGCAAGTGTGGAGACAAAGGTGAAAAGGGAAGTGAAATGGCTCGTTAGTAAAGGCTGCTCCTGACCAGAGTTCAGTCCCTGGAACCTCACATGGTGGGAGACTCTGCAGGCTGTCTTCTGACCCCCTCTACATTCACCAGCCCTCCCATAAATAAATAAAAATGTATTCTAAAAAGTGTGAATTACATACTAGATTTTTTTAAATGAGCCTTGAAACTCAAATGACTGAGAATTCTACTGCTACTAACAGAGATGAGAATATCAAATAAGTATATAAAGTAAAAGAAATATTTACTGAATGTTGTCAGCATTTTCATATCTGTATAGAGATTATCCCACATGGTCTTACAGTGTTAAGTATTGTACAGTGATGTGTTCAGACCAGAGTTACATTTTACAGAGCCTGTGAGATTGCTTCTCAGACCGCAAACCAGTTACATGCTACGGTATTTGTTGCTGGCCAAGTTCCACCTGTTGTTTTTACCATGCTAGAGACTGAATGCAAGGCCCTGGGTGTATGAGACAAGTGCTTTACCACTGAGCTGCATTCCAGCCCTCACTGCTAATTCTTAACATTTGCGTGACCATGTGCTGTCCCACATAGACCCAAACTCTCAACTGCTAACTCTGAGCACTAAATTCCCTAAATTATTTTAGGATTGCAAGCTATCTTCTGCCCTGGTTTGACCTCAAGTGCAGTGTGTTTAAAAATAAACTCATCTTCACAAAACTGTCTTCATATTTCTCACTGTTAGTATTTTCTTTTTCTCCCAGTCATCCCTACTAAATATGAGTCATCTTTGATGCCTGGACTCCTCATGTTCTCTTATCGAGTTTAATAAATAGTTCCTTCCGACAAATAACTCTTACACTAATTTCTGAAATTCTCTCCTCAAAAGTATTGATTGGAGCTAAATGGATTAGCCTGTCCTTTCTTCATTCACAACTCCTTTGAAGTGCTTTATGTGCTATTCTGGTGACATCATCCATCAGAAGTAAACCACAGGGGTTTTGAACCCAGCATGAAAAGTCTGCAACAATATTGACCCCTTATGGGTCTTACATTATAAAGCACACAATGTGCTTTATACAACGATTCATTTGGGAGAATGCATTCAAATGTAACATTTTCGTTCCCAGCTTTTTAAAGACTGTCTTTTTGTTTCAGAACAGGTGGGATTGTTCCTCCAGTAGCTCAACAGCTTCACAGAGAAAACATTCAGCGCATAGTAGAAGAAACTCTTTCTGCCAGTAGAATCTCCCCAAGCGACCTCTCAGCAATCGCAACTACCATCAAACCAGGACTGGCTCTAAGCTTGGGAGTTGGCTTATCCTTTAGCCTGCAGCTAGTAAAGCAGTTTAAAAAGCCATTCATCCCAGTTCATCACATGGAGGCTCATGCCCTGACTATTAGGCTGACCAATAAAGTAGAATTTCCTTTTTTAGTTCTTTTGATTTCTGGAGGTCACTGCCTGTTGGCATTAGTCCGAGGTGTTTCAGATTTTCTGCTCCTTGGGAAGTCTTTGGACATAGCCCCAGGCGACATGCTTGACAAGGTACTCTTTCTGAGTTGTTCACCTTTCCTTCTGTTGCTTCTTTCCAGACTGCAGACTGCTCATCCAGACAATTCAGAGCATTACTTAAACAGACTTAAAAAAACTTTTTAAAAATTACTGCCAAAGGCTTGGTGTGAGTAGCAGTGTAGACTACAAACGCAAGGCCAGCCTTGGCTTTCGAATGAGTGGCATGCAAGCCTGAGCCATGCAGCAAAGTCTTGTCTAAAAATCAAGAGCTGTGGCCAAGCATGGTGGCGCACATCTTTAATAATAGCTCTTGGGAGGCAAGAGGCATGTTGAGGTCTGACTTTGAGGCCAGCCTAGAACAGCCATAGACACATAGAGAGGAAAACAAGACAATAACAACAACAAAAAGCCCTAAGAGTTGTAATAACTTCAAATCTTTTTCTTTTAGATAGACTTCATTCTGTAACCCATGCTAGACTTAAAACTCACAGTGATCCTCCTGCTTCAGCCTCCCATGTGCTGGCATTATACGTGTGAGTCACCTCTATGTCCATCTCAATTTTATAATTTTTAGCCATTTAATGAAATAATAAGAATTTTACATATATATGTAAAAGCTTAAATAGTTTCCAGGTATTGGTATATCTTAAGTAAAACACTTCTTGTGAAAGTGTTTGGGAAACTAGCATGCTGTAAAAATATAAAGATATTCAGAGATTAGGGACAAGGGATATCAGTATACACCTTTAATCTCAGCACTTGGGAAGCAGAAGCAGGTGGATTGCTGTGAATTCAAGGCCTGATTGCTGATTGGTCTGCATAGTAAGGTTAAGGCCAACTGGGGCTATATAGTGAAACCATAAAAGGGAAAAGAAAAGATTAACATGGAATTCAGATGTTCAATGTCAGCTGCATAATTGCTTAACATCACAACTGTTTTCTTTTAGTAGTTGGAACCTACTGCCATAAATAAAATGATAGAGGGAAAAAATAGGTCACTTACTTGTTTGTTTGTTTATTTGGTTTTTGGAGGCAGGGTTTCTCTGTTTAGTCTTGGCCGTCCTGTTTCTTGCTCTATAGACCAGGCTGCCCTCTGCCTCCTGAGTGCTGGGATTAAAGGCATGGGCCACCACCAACCAGACAGATTCTCATTTTCAAAGTGCAGCGTTAAATAACCATCTCAACTTTAATTTTCCAGTCCCTGTACAAGAGAGACTAGGGAAGCAGTACTTGGACACTGCTGGTCAGTTTATTGGAGAAAAGAGTTGCCTGATTCCTGAAATTAGCAAACTCCCTGTATTCATTCAGGACTTTAGAAGGAATTTTTGAATTCATTATCTTTATATCTTAAAAATTTAAAAAGTGTAGCCTATGACTAATATGTATATATATGATTTTGTATTATTATATCTTTATTTTCTTAGTGTACACGTATTACATTTATTGACTTGCATATTTTGAACTATCCCTATAACTCTTCTAGTTTGAAATTGACTTGGTCAAAGTGGGTAATCTTTTTCTTAATAATTTAGAGTCAAAATATATTGTATGAAAAAAATTTTAAATGCTTGTTTTTAATAGGTGGCAAGAAGACTTTCTTTAATCAGACATCCAGAATGTTCTACAATGAGTGGCGGGAAAGCTATAGAACATTTGGCCAAAGAAGGAAATAGATTACATTTTAATATCAATCCGCCCATGCAGAATGCTAAGAATTGCGATTTTTCTTTTACGGGACTTCAACATATTATCGACAAGCTAATAACACACAAGGAAAAAGAAGAAGGCATTGAGAAGGGGCAAATCCTGTCGTCAGCTGCAGACATTGCTGCTGCGGTACAGCATGCAACAGCATGCCACCTTGCGAAAAGAACACATCGTGCTCTTCTGTTTTGCATGCAGAAACATTTGTTATCTCCAGCTAACGCAGTATTAGTAAGCGTTGTCCTCTCCCCTGGTAGTAATAGTACACTTTCCAGTCTCTTTTTACCCCCAGGAATCTAGTTGACTTCATATTTAGGGTGAATCAGTCCTTGTGTCTCATACCAGACAACATGGAACAGTACAGAATAACAACAGTGTCTAGCCGAGTGAATGTACATATAACATCGTTATGGGGCATAGCAACAGACTGTATAGGAAAAAATCCCAGGCTACATTTCTCTCTGAGTTTTCTCGCAATTTCTGTATGATAAAGAAACCAGAATAGCCATTGTGGTTACTATTTTGAATAAGGTAGGCTGCCATCCTCCCTCTTTTTTTTTTTTTTTATTGGATATATT
>BDUI01002917.1:88739-99001 GCA_002335545.1 Apodemus speciosus | reverse complement strand
CGCCAGACTGATTTCCAGAGTGGTTGTACCAGCTTGCAAGCAGTGTAGGAGTGTTCCTCTTTCTCCACATCCTCGCCAACACCTGCTGTCTCCTGAGTTTTTAATCTTAGCCATTCTGACTGGTATGACATCCTCCCTCTTTTAATTAAATCCTTTTAAATGTGCTTACAAGTCTTGGTATCCTTCCTATTTAATAGGTCTTAAATCTTACTTTGAAAATTAAAAACTAATGAAATGTATAAATTTGGGAATTTGAAAATGGAATATTAAAAATGAGTGTTAAGGATAATGGCTTCTTAAGAGCTGAGTAGCTCAATGACTAACAAAAGTACAAAACGCAGTCTAAAATATTGGTATATAATGACTGCAAATGTTACACAGATACTTTCTAGTAATAAGAAACTACCTTAAAATACTAGCAGCGAGTGCATGCTGGCATTGAACTTGTTTTTTTGTTTTTTTCTGAACTTGTGATTACTATCTGCAAATTTCTATTATACAAGTATATCACGTATTACGTAACCCCAAATGTCATAGTTTCTTGTTGGGTGAAGCTGGTTTTGTTCCCCAAGTTTAGATAATAACTTGGTTTATATCTATATGTGACAGCTGTTAATACTCATTGTCCCAATATTTTCAGGTTGTATCTGGAGGTGTTGCAAGTAACTTGTACATCCGAAAAGCATTGGAAATTGTAGCAAATGCAGCACAGTGCACTTTGTTGTGTCCTCCTCCAAGACTGTGCACTGACAACGGCATCATGGTTGCATGGTAAGCTGCAGGATATATGTGATTTAGTTGTTATCGTATAAAAAGTCATTAACATCTCCTAAATTTTCTTTCTTTAAATCTTATGTTGTTTCAATGATTTTTATCATTTAGGAATGGAATTGAAAGATTACGTGCTGGCTTGGGCGTTTTACATGATGTAGAAGACATCCGATATGAACCAAAGTATGTAGTATATTTTATAGTTTGTTTACACAAGCTATAAAAGAGATAAACGAGTATATTTATATACATATATATACATATATATGTATATGAAGGTTTTTTGACATTCTGGTGATATTTTAAGAAAGATTACCGGGTTTCATGAACGTTGTTGAGAAATAATTGATAAATATTTCTGATAAAGATCCAAATTATAAAAATTTTAACAAGCTATGTATGAGTTATAGCCTATTTCTGTAGGTTATGAATAAAGATGATTCATTGTCTTCTTTCTTAGCAGAAAAGAACACATTTCAGGGCTGGAGAGATGGTATGGTAGTTAAGAGTTCTTACTGCTCTTACAGAGGCCCTGGGTTCTTGTTTCTAGCACCCACACAGTGGCTCACAGCTACACTTAACTCCAGTTCTAGGGGCTCTAACATCCTGATCTCCATGGGCTCCTGCACACAGATGGTGTACATGCATGCAGTCAGGCATACACACATACACATTAAATGCTTTTAATAAAAGAAAAGAAACCATCTCCATGAGCAGTACTTTTGTAATGTCTGACATTATCTATGTATTAGCAGACTTAAGGGAACCGCGAAGGTAATGTCCAGATCAGAGACTGGGTTACAGATGTGATACCACAGGAATAGATGAGAAGCCAGAAGGCAGCTGTTCACTATAAGCCTTATTTCCTCTCTCAAACCATAGTTCTAAGAGCAAAGTTCTGAATTTGGTATCAAGTTCAATCCAAGTTAGTCTGGAAATAATGTACGACAATTATGATTCATAACTTGGCATGGTTATAGTTGAACATTGCTTGTCAGCACCAGAGGGTTGTGCTGCAGGAACACTGTTAATGTGGATTGTTAATGTGGATTATGGATAACCAGGGTTTACGGTGGTATCTCAAGGAATCACTTAACATGGCAGCTTAACCTTAGGTAGCACTGCCTGGTCCAGTTGTCCCCCTGTGGCAATGTCAAGGCTGGAGATGATGGCTCTGTCCAGCTGTGGTCAGCTTAAAGTCTTACCTTGAGCAATCTGATAGGAAGGTGGGAATCTGCAGTTTCCCTCTACTTACTGAGGAAGAGTAGATAACATGGGTGAGAGGTGGCGAGCTCTCTGGTCTAAAAGTACAAGGGAAGATTGAAAAGGACAGACCAGCTTGTGAACTCTGAAAGGTCACAGAGACCAAGGGACCTGCGAAAATATAAACAAACAAAGACTTGATCTTTTATGTTGAAATACTGCTACCATTTTAACCTTTGTAAAATGTTATTGCCTATGGCATCTTTTGTTGTTGCTTATGTTTCATTTTAAGGATATTTTTCATTTGTATTTTTGTTTGATAGTTTGTGACATCCAAGGCTTTACAGGTGCTTAATACACTCTACCATTGAACCATTGAACTACGTATTCCCAGCATTCATTTTGATATAAGCTTACTAATAATTTACAGTATTTTTGAGCAGTACTTTTTGCAAGTATACCTCAAAATTAAGGTTTCTTAAGAAGGAGGTATTGTTATGCCTTGTTCTGGTTTGTTTATGTGGAAGAGTGACCACCTGTGCAGACTCTCCATTACTCCATTACAGTGTTGTCCAAACTGGAAACAGGTAATGTGCAAAGTTGTGATAGGTTATAAAGCAGGTATAAAGTCATGTGGCCTCTGATTTTTATGCAGATGTCCTCTTGGAGTAGACATTTCCAGACAAGTTGCAGAAGCTGCCATAAAAGTACCGCGATTGAAGATGGCCCTGTGATTTGGGATTTGAAAGGTCTCTACAGGTAATGGTTGAAACAATACAATTAAATTTTAAGATTTTGGTATCAAATTATGTTAAATGTGTTCATTAGGTTTCAAAGTTTTTATTGTATTTGTGTGTATATACATAGTCCTGGAGGGGCATGTATGTGCAAGTGCACCCATGTATGTGTGTGCAGGGTAGCAAGGAGTGGTTCACAATGCAGGTGTCACACTCAGGAATGCTGTCAACCTCCTTTGAGTCCAGGCTTCTCATTTTCTGGGAGCTTTGCCAATAACACTGGAAGAGACTGCACAGGGAGCCCCAGGGAACCTCAGGAACCCTCTGTCTCCACTACGCCAGCCAGCACTGAGATTGTAAGGTTACACCACCATGCCTCCAATTTTACCTAATTTCTGGGGACTGAACTTGAGATCTTGTTTCATCTTAGTAAATACAATTAAATAAAGAAGTCAGTGTATTGTAGCAGTAGTCAAAAACTAGCTTCTATTCTTCTACTTTGAGAATTGGGGGAAAAGATATCGAATCCATGATAAGAGGCCAGGAATGAAAAAGAATTACTATATTTTCCCTGAGGATTTTCTTTCTTCACCTGCCAACATTAGTAAATCCTCTACCCTATCTCTCTAGACCCAAGAAAGACTCAAAAAAAAAAGTTCCTTTTCTTCCCAAAGACAATAACTGCATGTTATAGTTTTGCAAAAGAATGGATGGCTTTATTATTATTATTATTATTATTATTATTATTATTATTATTATTATTATTAAAAACAATGAAATCAAAGGGTGGAGTTGTTACGAGTACTTCTTGTTCTTGTAGAGGACCCCAGCACCCACATGGCAGCTCCCAGTTATCCATAACTCCAGTTCCAGGTAATCCAACACCCTTTTCTGACCTCCACAGGCACCAGGCACACATGTGGAATGCAAACATTAAATTTGAAAAATAATAATAAATCTTCATTTTCTTAAAGAAGCAATGCTACTTGTGTCCCCTGATTTTGCCACTAGATGTTCATATTATACCCTCATTATTCAAACAATATATTAATATTATGCATTTTCTAATCTCTGGTAACAGGTTTTATTGAAAAGCCATAAGGCAAAGATAAAAATTTAGCACAGAACAAAGCCTTCTTCAGGTGCCTCACATTACAGCATGCTGGCCTTCAACTCTCTTGATCCTTGTGTCTCAGCATTTCAACAGTAGAATTACAGCTTAGTCGCCACCATTCTTGATTAGAATGGAGACATTTCTAGCTTTAGTCCTGTTTTAAGCTAACTGTCTTCTCAGAAAGTTCCATAAGTAATTCTTTTGTTCAATTTTGTTATGATCTCCTAGTTTCCTTTTAAAAATGGAGCATCTGGAACTAGCCTTTGTCTACTTGGCTGTTAGATGGCTGTTGAATGACAGGATGAGGGTGAGGAAATAACAAGGAAAAGTGACAACTAGTTCATGAACTCACATCTTACATTTGGATTTGCATTTTGTATGTGGTTGTGAATTTACAGATACTTTCCTATGGACACATAAATTATGGAAAAAAAWTTACCGAAATATATATTATGAATATATTCATTTGAGACAGAGTCTCACTCTGTGGCTCAGACATGTCTAGCTCACACTGATTTGAATCTTAGCAAACCTCTAAGATTGCATGAATCTCCCAGGTCCTTGGTTAAAGATCCAGTTCCACCTGGTAAAGCTCAGGATGTTATCTTGAGGCTTTTCTTGTCTATAATCTTAAAAGAAAACAACTGAGTGATACAAAATAATCTTTAAGAGTTGAAGGCATCCTCCACTTAAGGTTCAGGGAGCTATGCCAGAACATGTGTAAGAGCCAGCGGGTATGGAAATAGTGGCCTCTAGACATAACAGGACTGATGCACGTATGACCTCAGGGATGTGGCAGCATGCACAGAGCCTGCACAGGTTCAAGCTAGATGGGGCCAGATGAGATATGAAAGTGAACATAGATTCCCATCTCTAACCAAGACACGGTCTGAACTGACATCCGCTTTTCTCCAGTAGAGTCTCACTAGGTCTGTAAGCCTCACACAGGGGAGGTAGGCCTCAGGCCCTTGTCTGCGCATTTTTTGTTTTACTAGTCTTTTGCTTATATACTGTGGTTTCCAGCTTTGTTTTTTTATGTTATGGGTGTATGTTTTGTGTTCTTTCTTTCTTTTAAATTCTAGTTTGTTGAGGAATTTGTTTTGTTTTGTTTTTTCCTGATGCAAACCAAAGACACGTTCTATAGATAATAGGACAAGTCTAGTTTCCATATGTTTTAATTATACTCCCTGTGTACCTTATGAGCAGTGATTTCAGATGCTACTGTGAGTATTTACACGTTGTACATGTCAGGGTTTATCAGATGTCTCACACATTGTTAATACCTATTATTTGACAGCTTAGGTGTTATAGTGTTACGTGGGCTCTTAACTCAGCATACCAACTCAAAATGGTTCTAACTCTTAGACATAGATATATAGATATACACACATATATAATATGTATTCTACTCATGAAAATTGATAAATACTATAGGTACAGGTATTCTATATAGGAATTCTACTTTTTTTTTTTTTCAGGCAATAACTGATATGCGATTCAATTCTATATGAAACTCTGGGAAGAAACCTATTCAGGATTAATATAAATAACTTCCATTCAAACAACAACACAAATTCCATCCCCTGAAGATGCTGTATATTTTACCATAATAAACAATATTTGCTTTGAGAAAAACCAGTCAAGAACCATTTCATGTTTCAAATGCTTTTTGTTTTTAATTATTAGCTTTCTGCAGGTTCTGGGTTGGTGTTCTGTTCACTTTTCCCAAGGTTGTTGAAAAAAACTATTCTTGGTCTTGATACATTTATGATATCTGCTGAAATTCCAGATGAAAATGAAAAAATGTTGTGGGAAATATTGGCCTTATGTGTTGTTTTGAAGAGCCCCATGAAGTTAGTCACAGGAGGTATTAAAGTCAGAGAATCTTTTGGTTGGATTTTGGGTCTTGCTTTCCTACGGTGCTCTTTCCCTGGAAGTAAGAAGGCCACAGTTAAATGTCTCTCAAATCAAGTGCCCCACATATAATCTGATTACTTATTTTCTTTGCCTAACTAAAACATGTACCAGCTTTCTGCAGATACTCTTGAATAAACATTCTTTTTCTCTTTTTTTTTTTTTAAAAAAAAATTTCATTTATGTGGAGAGAGAGATAGAAGAAGGAGAGGAGGAACAGGAGGAGGAGGGGGAGAAGAGAGAGAGAGCGCCCCACTGAGGCCAGACAAGGGTATCACATCCCCCAGAGCTGGAATTACAGGTAGCTCTGAGCTATGGATGCTGCAAACTAAACTCGGGTCTTCTAAAAGCTCAGTAGTTGTTCTTATGCACCAGACCATCCCCCAGGCCTGCATTCTTCTTTTTACTTTTCCTGCTTTCTTTCTTACTGGTTGTATCATAGATGTTTATTCTAGGACAACATACACTGTCATTGGCCCTTGTCTAAGGATAGCAGATTAATAAGCATGTGCATGACAATAAGTAACCCATGTTTGTTCCCTAGTCAGTACCTAATAAGGTCTTGGGGAGGTGGCTTAGCCATTAACAGCATATAGTGCTCTTGCAGAGAACTGATGATCAGTACCCAGCACCCACGTCAAGCAGTGCACAACTTCTTGTAACTTCATCTCTACTAGAATCTGACACCTGGCCTCTTAGGTATCTGCACTCAGACATATGCCCCCCCCACATGGAATTAAAATGTATTTTTATAATTAATATTGTAAGATCTAAATTCTGATTACCTCATACTACCCAACTTTCAACTACCAACTGAGTCAAAGCGGTCAAGTATCAATGAAACTCATATGGCCTTTGGTCTAAGAATTTTTAGATAATTGTATATGAAATTTTACAAGAGAAAGATTGTTTAAGGCACAGTTAGATGGTGCCTTATTCGTGTTTTACTTGGAGATAACAGAGATCTTTTAAACATTTTGTGTGTATGCGTGTGTGTGTGTGTGTGTGTGTGTGTGTGTGTGTGTGTGTATCAGAACACATGTGGAGGGCAGAGTTAACACACGACTTGTGGGAATTCGTTCTCTCCAATCACGTAGGTTCTGAGGATCAAACTTGGGTCATTAGGCTTGTTGGCAAGTACTTTTAGCAACTGTGCCATCTTGCCAGAGAAATCTTTGGCAACTGATAATAGTGGGGAAGACATTAAATGAAGAACGTGTCTTCTGTATGTATAGTTACAAAACAGAAGCTTACAGGTATGCTTTCTGGAGGGTTGTCAGCACATTTCGAATTTTTAAAGATATGATATGCTGGTTGGTTTTTGTCACATTGACACAAGCCTAGACACAACTGAGAAAAAGGTACCACCAATTGAGAAAATGCTCGCATAACTCCGGCCTGCAGGCAAGCCTGTGGGCATTGTCTTGATTTATGATTGATGTGAGAGGGTCCTGCTCTATGTTGCTGATGTTACCCTGCCTCGGTCCTGGGGTATATAAAAAAAGAAACTGAGTAATCCAGCAGTCAGCTCATGTCCATGGCCTCTGCATCAGTTCTTGTCTCAAAATCTAGCCCTATTTTTCTGACTGATGGGCTATAAGCTGTAAGTTGAAATAAACCCTTTCACCCCAAGTTGCCTTTGTTCATGGTGTTTGTTTTATCACAGCAATAGAAACCCTAAGACATAATTACAGAGTGTCAGGACTAGCAGGCATTAAAGAAATAAAAGAAAACTTAATTACCTTTTTTAAAGATAGGAATTACAGATGGTCCTCCATTCTTCTCCAGGCTAAAGGGGGGTAAGATATCAAATAATAAAATAAATGAAGACATAGTATCCCCAGAAAACCATAAATAAAGATTCCAGGTGCCATGTTCCCGGGCCTAATGATCTATGTCCTACATATATAAAATTGCATGTATGCTGCATGCAGGTATCTTCTTGCTCATTTAAAATATTAAATATAACTAAAATAGAGCATTATGTTTGAAGTGATAGGAAGAAGGTATGATTTGAAAAGGAATGGCCCGCATAGACTCATATGTGTGAGTGCTTGGCCCATAGGGAATGGCTCTATTAGGTGTGGCTTTGTTGGAGGAATTGTGTTGCTATGGAAGCAGGCTTTGAGGTCTTACATGTTTGAGCTAGGCCTGGGAACACAGTCGCTTCTGCTGCCTGGGGACCAAGCTGTAGAACTCTAAGCTCTGACTCCAGCACTATGTCTGGAGCAGCCCTGACTCCAGCAGCATGTCTGCCTGCACACTGCCATGCTTCCTACCACAACAACCTCTGAACTGTAAGCCAGCCCCAATGAAATAGTTCATGGTGTTTCTTTACAGTAATAGAAACCCTAAGACAGAACTCATACTGGATTTTGAGGAAAACAGAATTGAACAGGAATACATTTTCCATTTCCAGTAGAGTTGTGGGAATAACTACAAAGTATAAATCATTAGTACTAAATTAAATTTATAAAAGAATAAAATTAATTTGTAAGTTATCACAATTAATGTTCAGATTGTGTTTTTAGATTTTCAGCTTTTAAAGGTTTCTTAAAATAGACATCTTTTTTTCTACTTAAAATTAATTTATATAACCATAAAATACTATTAGATATGATTCCCTTCTTGTATCATCATCATCATCATCATCATCATCATCATAATAATAATAATAATAATAATATATCATGAGTAACTCTTTTCCTGTATATGAATGCCTTCCTACCTGGGAAGACTCATAATTCAGCTCTGTATGTAGAAGCAGGGAAAGTAGTTCCCAGTAAGGGATTTTTCATTTTTCCCATTTAAAAAAAAATCTTAGGTTATAATGAAATCATAATATTGAGACAAAGTCATCTGAGAAAAAAATGCTTGAGAAAAACTATAACTTCAGTCACTGTGTTTGTTTTAGCCCTGTTTCCTTCCAAGAAGCTTGGCTTGACTATGGGTCAAGTCTGGGAATTCCATCTGCAGTGAAGATTTTGTTGACGTCCTATTTAGCTCAGAACTATCAAAATACATGTTTAGGGTAATGAACAATAGATTCCTGAATACGGCATAAAATTTATCAGTCTCCCCAAAACTTCTAAAATTGAAACAATCCTGTCTACTCAGGATCCCTAAAATCTGGTGGTTGCCCTGTTTACACCCACATTTCTATTACTAAGTTGGAATTAAAATAAGTTTGAATTGGACATAATATTAATGCCTCTCTAGTTCCAGCTACTCAGAAAGCAGAGGAAGAGTGGGAGAATGGAGCTGGGCAACATAGCAAAGCACTGTATCCAGAGTAAATAGAGCAGTGTCCCTGTGATTGGGAAGGATGACTGGCTTTGGAGAGGGCACATTTGGCATGTCAATTGGGTGTCATCACCTTGGTTAGGTTAGAGATAATGCTGACAAATTATCTTTGAGCCTAAGTGTCTACTATCATCAGGAGGCCTATGACCCCTGGAACTCAAAGACCCCAATTTTTCCTTTGGCTGAAGCTACAGGGTATTGAGATGTTAGCCAAGTGTCTGCTCATTAAAAAAAAAAAAAATCAGTGGTATCACAGGGTAATGGAACCCTTATTCTAACAGAGAAACTAATAAGTTAGTATTGGCTATATTAGAACCTCTTCAGGGAGAGGAAAATAAGTGGATAACCGTAAATACAACAAGCCTGTGTCTTCCCAGGAAGAGGACAAGGGGTGGTACATTTTTCCTGATGGCCACCATGACATGAAAAATATGTAGGAGTTCATGTATCASTTCTGAAAGAGATGTTGGAAAGGCATCTCATAAGATGCTGTTTCCTGATAGCTGAAGGACACTGACTACATGCTAACATGGGTCACCTATGATTCCTCTTGTGCTCAAGTTTAAAGCACCTTCATCCATATCTATAGACCAGCAATTTTTGAAGATCTTGATTTATCTTTTGGGGAATTTTGACTATGCCAAAACAAATATGACCCCTATTCACAAGAAGGTGGTTTAGAGGATATTCTTTGTGAGTTTAGCTTCTCACTTCTGTACACTTAACACTCACAGAAAGCCTCACACTTCCAAACTGGACTATGTAGTAACTGCTCTACTCTGAGGAGTTTAATCCCCACAGAAAGCTAATGGTAAACCAGTACTCTTTCAGTTCCCTGTAGCCTCTGCTCATTCACCATTCAACATCTGCATCCTGAGCATTTTTCTTCCTTCACTGTGGGACAATAGGACTGGTTTGCCACTCCTTAGCACTGGACTCCAGAAAGAGGGATATTCCTAGGATTTGGCTTGAGAAGTGGTGTGATCAACCTGTGCTTCACTGTTCCCAAGGGCTTTGCTAAGATCACATGAYAGGCCAGGCCGGTTCTTCTCATGGCTCTTGTACACCAGCAGAACTGTCCTTTATGCTGCTTGGATTTCTAAGCACTTCTTTCCAAGAAAATATGGGACCAGTCTCATGAGATTTTCCACACCTGAGGAATTAAGTAGTGTGTGTGTGTGTGTGTGTGTGTGTGTGTGTGTGTGTGTGTGTGTGTGTGT
>BDUI01002917.1:9400-23457 GCA_002335545.1 Apodemus speciosus | reverse complement strand
GCAAGAAAGAGGATGGAGTTGGGGAGGTGGGGACAATTTGGACAGAGTTGGAGGAGGGAAAAAGTGTRATCAAAAAAATGTATTCTATAAAAAAAGTCTTACCTGCTGAACTAAACTCGGAATATATATCTTTACTTGTTTGAGGCTTCCCATCTGGATCAATGTCCATGATTGTGCGCCACAATTCAGAGAATCTGGCTCGTTTCTCTTTGGGCATGTATATTCCATGCCACAGTGCTTTTAGCATATAGTCAATATGGATCAAAATTTGTCCAATTCTGGTATCATAATAAGCTGGAGGTAATTGACAAGAAGAACTCTGATCGAAATTAGCTTCTAAACTGATTGAAGGAATTTGATTTAAGCAATAAATTCCAATGGCCAACTCCCTTAAGATCTGGTGGACTTCCCTGTAGTCTAAGTGGGCAGTAGGGTCCACAGGAGTCAATARGATGGCCGTGGAGAAGCCTACGTTGTTCATTTGACTCATGAGTCCACACGGGATGTCTAGCTGAGARCGAACATCATCCTTGGCAGACAGCCAGCTGACTAGTGCTGTTGTCAATAATTCTTGCACTTCACTTCGATCGTATTTTTCAAAAAAAGCAGAGGCATTTCTTTGCACTGCTAAATTTTCCAGGAAGGTTTCTTCATCTTGTCCTTGATCAAATCTAACTATTCCTTTTTTTACTATTCTTAACATTTCTAATTAAAGCTAGTGTGTTCTTTTTGAAGTTTCTGCAACAAAGGAAAAAGACAAGCAATAATAATAATATTTGTCATGACAATGAAGCTGGATTTTTCTAGAATAAATATGTACTTTTCATCTTTCTAAAGTTAGTTAATCTTTTCATGGACCACCTGTACTTTTTTCAACCTCCAATTAATTGAATCACAAGAAACTTAAATTTTAATTATGATTCTTAAGGTTGTAAAATCTTTAGCATCAATCACGTTAAATTACTTGAAAAGCTCTACTTTTCTGTCAAGTTACTGAGAAATCCTCAGTGCTTACAAAATTCTGCCACCAACTGACCATACACTTGTCTCGTAAGATTATGTATAACATCTTAATTTGTGTAAGAACATTCTGCAATGTTTGTACTACAATGAAATAGCTCCCAACTCTTCCTGTTTGTCCCAATCAAGTTTCTATTGCTGTGATAAATGCCATAACCGAAGGAACTTGTGGAGGAAAGGGTTTATTTGGTTTCCAGGCCACATCACCTGTCATCAGTGGGAGGTCAAGGCAGGAACTTGGAGGCAATGATCAGTAAGAGATCACTTACTGGCTTGTTACTTCGGGCTTTCTAACTTTGCTTTTTTTTATACATCCAAAACTATCCGAGTAAGGATAATGCCACCCCCAGGAGGTGGAGCCCTTTCATATCCATCATCAATCATAAAATGCCCCACAGAATTGTCCACAGGGCAATATGATGATTTGGTTCCTTGAGATTTTTCTTAAATGACCTTAACTTGTATCACTTGGTTAAAAAAAAAAAAAAACTAAACAGAACTTCATCATTAAATGGCATGCGGCTGTGTTTTAGAAAAACATTAAGTCTGTATATGAGAATCCACTGAGTTGTACTTTATTTTCCTTGTAAATGTTTTTTAACTCACTCCTCCTCTTCTCTGCCTTCTTACTCAGCCCTTTCTTACACAGTCCTTCCCTTTGCTGGTGAGACCTGCATGCCCGCCCTCCCAGTGGGGTTCAGCCCAGTTCCAGACTCATCTGCTGAGCTCTCCCTCCCACCCACTCCTTTGTCCCCGAACAATTGAATGCTGCCTTCACAATAGGAACTATTACTCTTTTCTGAGCATATAAGATACTCCACACATAAAACACAGTACTTATTTTACTTCTTTAATGTCATTGGCCTTCACCATAGTGATTTTTGAAATTTAGCTTGCATCAAAATCATCTAGACCTTCTTAAAATACCTGTTTCTGGATCACACAGGGGTGGGACCGAGAACTTGTATTTTACAGTCAATGCTGACACTGTGTATAGAATCCAGCTTGCGGGGGCATTTTTCTACTACTTCGTAGATGCCAACATGTAAACTTAGGAGATCCCAGGTCGCGATGGGGGTTCAACATTTTGAGAACAAGACCCTTCTCCAAGACTTGTGTTCATAATCAACAGCGACTGTCATGGTCATGCGAAGAGACAAGGAAAAGGGAGAGGCCTACTTGGAAATGATTTTCTTGTCTAGGAGAGTTGCTTCGACGATGGTCCCTAAGGTATTCCCAGGAACAGACAACCGTTGCTTGGAATGGCTTCTCGATGGTCCTGAATCGCCCACCAGAACTGAAGAGCTCGAGACGCTCAGGGAGGCTGGGAGGGCCTTAGCTGTGCTGAGGGCTAAAGTTGGTTCGAACTCCTGGGAAACCCCTGAGCTAAACTAAAGCAGTCCTAGGGCCTCCCACATGCAGGCTGCGCCTTAGGCCGAGAATGTGCATGTTCTGCAGCTGGGGCGACCTCTGTACATGTTGCGGGAGGGCCACAGCCTAGTGGTTGATCCCACGAGGACAAACGCTCTAACCTTAGATCTCAGCTCACCCCCCACACTGTTTCCGTTACTGTGTATTTACTTGTTTATAAAGGAAACAACAGAAACCCTGGAGTGTCATGGGCCAATGCTGGGCTGATATCCGTCTGGAATCCTATTATGCAACAAACATTTACTGAACATCAATTATGAGCCACACAGCATACTGGAGGATGAGACCAGATAGTGGGAAAACGGCAAATTCCCAAATGCTTGCCGATGTGGTGTAAGATGTTTACAGTACCAAAAAGAACATCCATCCAGATTCCTGTGGAGTGACTTAAAATTGGGTGAGAAAATAAGAGCTACCCATGCAAACAATTACTGAAATCACTTTTCTGGGACAAGGTGGTGTTGTTGAAAGTTTGGTAAAACAAATCATTCCACTGGGATGATCCACCCAAGGGATGTGGGCACAAAACAAGTACGTAAAGTACRTAAGTGGGGGAATTTTGAGTTTATCCCAGATAATTGGGCTAAAGTGTTAACACTGGAGGTCAGATGACTGCAGAGTGCTGTGAAATTTGAGGTTGGCTATTGATAACATAGTATGGTGTTGCAATGTGCTGAAAATGTTAGGATGATCCTTGAGTTTCTATCAGGGTGTCAAAACAAGATTGAGTTCAGCTGTGAACATAATTCACATTAAAGAACCAGAGGAACAAAGAAATATCAGATACGTATTTTAGGTATCAGGAGTGGATTGAGAATGGCAGTTGGGATGAGGCATATAAATTTATTTAAGTTTAAAGTAACTGAAGCCAGAGGAGTGGTTGAACTCACCAAGGGAGAACATATTGTTGATATCTTGTACAAAAACCTATGAAATTTAACAATTAAAGGTCAGTTGAAGGAGAATCAGAGCTATATAATAGGACCCTGTCTCAAGAGAAGGGAGTGGTCTGACAGAGGGAGGGAGGGAGGAGGGGAACAGGCATTTATAGAGCATAGGGTCAGCCGAAGAGAGTTTCAACTGTCATAAACCAGGGATGTGTTTCAGGAATAAAGGAAGGACATGGCATCTGTGTCAGTCGCTGCTGCCAGGTCAGGGGAAGTTGACGGTTAACTCCCCTGAATGTTACACTGACCAATGAAATTCTAAGTGGCCAGGGAAGAACTTATGCTCATGTGTAGAACTACATTTACCAGGAACTCAGGCACAGGAAGGCCTTTGTCAGGTTAGTCTGTCAGTCTCCTAACAATTCTTTACTACAAATAGAAGGATCAGAAAAGTATCTGCCCTAGATAGACTCAGTCAGTAATGTTACAAGGTGGTTACCAGGAGTGTGGGCCTGAGACCGGTGAGCTGATGGGTAAAGGCGAAAGCTAGTCAGATTGCTGTCAGTTTGATACACAGTACACTGAGTGAGAGACACTTTTGATAGGCAGACGACCACTTCTGGTTTTAGTGAGAAGAAAGAAAATGGTAAACTACAGATAGCTGGAAGTTGTGATGCAAATACACAGCAGGTTATAACTGTAAGGAAACCAGTTCTGCTGGCATCTTTGCTCTTGGATTCTTTCACAACTTTGAGAAATAAATTTGTCTAATAACTGATCTTTCTGTAAATGGCTAAAAATGGGACAAGTAGATTTAGGGGACCAGAGAACCTTTAAGAAAGGTCTTAAAAGTTTAAGTAGGAAAATGAGCTGTGCAAAGAGTATTGAGTCTTACAAATATTAATCTCAAATTCCTTAGCTTCTCAAAACTTTAGCTGTAGAATCTTCAAAGCCCAAACCAAAGTTCCTGGCAATAATAGCAACTGAGTTATGTGTAGGTATGCTCCTATGAAGAGCATGGAGAAGCAACCCACCCATGGTCTTAATGATATTGGTTCCCCCACCCGTCTCTCTCTGAACATTACCTGGGAAATTCTATAATCTAGCTCAGTCCTGACACTGTCTATTAGGAGTCAGTGTCAAGTCCGAGGTTTGAAACCTCAGTCCTAAAAGACTGGCACGTCAAGTGCCTAGTTCATGTCAGGGCCTCCGCTCCTTCTCTCCAGCCATCTATGAACTCAACGCTCATTACTCCTCAACAGTGTGCTTCTAGAACTTAGGAATTTACACTCAAAAGGGTTTAACACAAGAACAACCAGACTGAAGAAATGCACAGAGCAAGGCACCAGGGTGGGAAGATAACCTTCCATGCTCTCTGTGCAGTTTGGTCTAAAAGTCCTTTCCTGCATTTGCAAACTGGAACTCATCAAGTCTTGAAGAGCTGGATGAGGCTGCATCTCTAGCCCTCTTCATCCCACTTCTCAGGTGAAACTTCTAAAAAGGCCAGTTGTAACCCTGTACATTCCGGGCTTTCTTCTAATAACCTCAATGCTGAGACCATCTATGAAACCCCAGTCTAACTTACCTCACATGTCTGTTCAAATGGAGCTTTGATGAGAAAAGTAAAAACTAACACAATGAACTGTGAAACTACATCCCACAGTGAGGCAGCAGCTGTTTATTTTGAGGAAACTGTCACAAAGTACTGTTACATAGTACAAGAATCRTATTATGATGTAATCTTGAGAGAGGTTTTCTAAGGTAGGATTTGAAGCCTTCCACACTTATCAGATGCCTTCTCAGTAGTTTTTTCCAGTTTTGCAATTCTAGATCCAAACTGTATGGCCCGTTTTGGCAGAAGGGCAGAGGCTGGGAGACCAAGTTCCATAGCTGCAAGGCGTAAAATGAGCTTCTCGCCAATTCCACGGGGCAAAGCCAGGTCTGCCTTTTCCCAAACTGGCAGAGAATTTAGGAAAGACACAACATTTTCATCCAGGAAGGGAAACCTAAAGTTGAAAAATAATAATATTAATAGTGATTACTATTAAAAATAGTCTATTTATGACTATTTACACATTTTAATGGCTAAAATTTAACTACATTAAAAATATTTCAAAATGTGGCAATTTTATATACATTACAAATATCATCTAAAGTCTAAATAAATCAGTTGTCTATGATAGCAAGAAATAATTCTCAAGCTTTTTCAGACTATCTCTGAGCATGCCCCCAGTATGTTCACAAAATGCTTATGAATTTATGTCTGCTTGAGTATGTCTATAGAAATTGAACTCTGAGTAATGATCTGCCCTTTTGTTTGTTTACTTTTCTATGAGATTACGGTTTTCTCTTTTTGGTTTTGTTTTGTTTATAATACCATCCCATCTTTTATATCCTGTACCCATACTCAGAAATGCAGTATAGTTCTACTGTATTCACTCTTGTAAAAACATTCTTCATCAGAATTTTCATCTGAGTGTAGCATTACAATAATTTCATGCCTTTGGAATTAACTACTTCAGCAGACAAAGTACTCTCCTCCATCTACCTGATGATAAATTAAATTTCTCTTTTCCTATTCTTCAACATTGACCCTTTCTCTTTATATTCCTAAAAGGGAGAACAGCTTACATGCTGTGTAAAATAGTATTAATTATTTATTTAAAATAAAGTCTTGAAGTAGAAGAGCATTGACAATATAACCTGGATTAGCACTGGCAACACAGGAACACTTGGGTAAAGGCAATCATAATTCAACAGAAAGGGCAAAAMCATGAAATAAAGGTTGGGGACAATTCTTAAACACATAAAGAGGGGARCAAGTGTACTCCGATGTCCCTGTTTTCCTGAGGTTTACATGACCTCCTCCTTTTTGCCTCCTGAATCCTTTTAATGAAATTATTCACTCATTTCTGAGGCAGGGTCTTGCTGTGTAACCCGCACTGGCCTTGAACCCGACATTCCCAGTTCTGTTTGAGGAGTGTAAACTATCATACTCAGGTCCACAGTGCCACTCTTCCTACCACCACATCTTCCTTTACCCTTAATATTTACATTAAGAATGCTGCACATAAGTATGCCTTTATTGTAAGTTATGTTGTAGGTAAAAATAAACCCAAGATTTTGAAAGCATATATGAAAATGCTGGGTCTCTGTGAAGATTTTATAACCTCTATAACTGTTAAATCATGTTTAAAAAAAAAAAAAAAACACTCAATAGACAGAAATCCGGGACTGGAACCTCCATAGATCAATCNTAAGTGGGGGAATTTTGAGTTTATCCCAGATAATTGGGCTAAAGTGTTAACACTGGAGGTCAGATGACTGCAGAGTGCTGTGAAATTTGAGGTTGGCTATTGATAACATAGTATGGTGTTGCAATGTGCTGAAAATGTTAGGATGATCCTTGAGTTTCTATCAGGGTGTCAAAACAAGATTGAGTTCAGCTGTGAACATAATTCACATTAAAGAACCAGAGGAACAAAGAAATATCAGATACGTATTTTAGGTATCAGGAGTGGATTGAGAATGGCAGTTGGGATGAGGCATATAAATTTATTTAAGTTTAAAGTAACTGAAGCCAGAGGAGTGGTTGAACTCACCAAGGGAGAACATATTGTTGATATCTTGTACAAAAACCTATGAAATTTAACAATTAAAGGTCAGTTGAAGGAGAATCAGAGCTATATAATAGGACCCTGTCTCAAGAGAAGGGAGTGGTCTGACAGAGGGAGGGAGGGAGGAGGGGAACAGGCATTTATAGAGCATAGGGTCAGCCGAAGAGAGTTTCAACTGTCATAAACCAGGGATGTGTTTCAGGAATAAAGGAAGGACATGGCATCTGTGTCAGTCGCTGCTGCCAGGTCAGGGGAAGTTGACGGTTAACTCCCCTGAATGTTACACTGACCAATGAAATTCTAAGTGGCCAGGGAAGAACTTATGCTCATGTGTAGAACTACATTTACCAGGAACTCAGGCACAGGAAGGCCTTTGTCAGGTTAGTCTGTCAGTCTCCTAACAATTCTTTACTACAAATAGAAGGATCAGAAAAGTATCTGCCCTAGATAGACTCAGTCAGTAATGTTACAAGGTGGTTACCAGGAGTGTGGGCCTGAGACCGGTGAGCTGATGGGTAAAGGCGAAAGCTAGTCAGATTGCTGTCAGTTTGATACACAGTACACTGAGTGAGAGACACTTTTGATAGGCAGACGACCACTTCTGGTTTTAGTGAGAAGAAAGAAAATGGTAAACTACAGATAGCTGGAAGTTGTGATGCAAATACACAGCAGGTTATAACTGTAAGGAAACCAGTTCTGCTGGCATCTTTGCTCTTGGATTCTTTCACAACTTTGAGAAATAAATTTGTCTAATAACTGATCTTTCTGTAAATGGCTAAAAATGGGACAAGTAGATTTAGGGGACCAGAGAACCTTTAAGAAAGGTCTTAAAAGTTTAAGTAGGAAAATGAGCTGTGCAAAGAGTATTGAGTCTTACAAATATTAATCTCAAATTCCTTAGCTTCTCAAAACTTTAGCTGTAGAATCTTCAAAGCCCAAACCAAAGTTCCTGGCAATAATAGCAACTGAGTTATGTGTAGGTATGCTCCTATGAAGAGCATGGAGAAGCAACCCACCCATGGTCTTAATGATATTGGTTCCCCCACCCGTCTCTCTCTGAACATTACCTGGGAAATTCTATAATCTAGCTCAGTCCTGACACTGTCTATTAGGAGTCAGTGTCAAGTCCGAGGTTTGAAACCTCAGTCCTAAAAGACTGGCACGTCAAGTGCCTAGTTCATGTCAGGGCCTCCGCTCCTTCTCTCCAGCCATCTATGAACTCAACGCTCATTACTCCTCAACAGTGTGCTTCTAGAACTTAGGAATTTACACTCAAAAGGGTTTAACACAAGAACAACCAGACTGAAGAAATGCACAGAGCAAGGCACCAGGGTGGGAAGATAACCTTCCATGCTCTCTGTGCAGTTTGGTCTAAAAGTCCTTTCCTGCATTTGCAAACTGGAACTCATCAAGTCTTGAAGAGCTGGATGAGGCTGCATCTCTAGCCCTCTTCATCCCACTTCTCAGGTGAAACTTCTAAAAAGGCCAGTTGTAACCCTGTACATTCCGGGCTTTCTTCTAATAACCTCAATGCTGAGACCATCTATGAAACCCCAGTCTAACTTACCTCACATGTCTGTTCAAATGGAGCTTTGATGAGAAAAGTAAAAACTAACACAATGAACTGTGAAACTACATCCCACAGCGAGGCAGCAGCTGTTTATTTTGAGGAAACTGTCACAAAGTACTGTTACATAGTACAAGAATCGTATTATGATGTAATCTTGAGAGAGGTTTTCTAAGGTAGGATTTGAAGCCTTCCACACTTATCAGATGCCTTCTCAGTAGTTTTTTCCAGTTTTGCAATTCTAGATCCAAACTGTATGGCCCGTTTTGGCAGAAGGGCAGAGGCTGGGAGACCAAGTTCCATAGCTGCAAGGCGTAAAATGAGCTTCTCGCCAATTCCACGGGGCAAAGCCAGGTCTGCCTTTTCCCAAACTGGCAGAGAATTTAGGAAAGACACAACATTTTCATCCAGGAAGGGAAACCTAAAGTTGAAAAATAATAATATTAATAGTGATTACTATTAAAAATAGTCTATTTATGACTATTTACACATTTTAATGGCTAAAATTTAACTACATTAAAAATATTTCAAAATGTGGCAATTTTATATACATTACAAATATCATCTAAAGTCTAAATAAATCAGTTGTCTATGATAGCAAGAAATAATTCTCAAGCTTTTTCAGACTATCTCTGAGCATGCCCCCAGTATGTTCACAAAATGCTTATGAATTTATGTCTGCTTGAGTATGTCTATAGAAATTGAACTCTGAGTAATGATCTGCCCTTTTGTTTGTTTACTTTTCTATGAGATTACGGTTTTCTCTTTTTGGTTTTGTTTTGTTTATAATACCATCCCATCTTTTATATCCTGTACCCATACTCAGAAATGCAGTATAGTTCTACTGTATTCACTCTTGTAAAAACATTCTTCATCAGAATTTTCATCTGAGTGTAGCATTACAATAATTTCATGCCTTTGGAATTAACTACTTCAGCAGACAAAGTACTCTCCTCCATCTACCTGATGATAAATTAAATTTCTCTTTTCCTATTCTTCAACATTGACCCTTTCTCTTTATATTCCTAAAAGGGAGAACAGCTTACATGCTGTGTAAAATAGTATTAATTATTTATTTAAAATAAAGTCTTGAAGTAGAAGAGCATTGACAATATAACCTGGATTAGCACTGGCAACACAGGAACACTTGGGTAAAGGCAATCATAATTCAACAGAAAGGGCAAAAMCATGAAATAAAGGTTGGGGACAATTCTTAAACACATAAAGAGGGGARCAAGTGTACTCCGATGTCCCTGTTTTCCTGAGGTTTACATGACCTCCTCCTTTTTGCCTCCTGAATCCTTTTAATGAAATTATTCACTCATTTCTGAGGCAGGGTCTTGCTGTGTAACCCGCACTGGCCTTGAACCCGACATTCCCAGTTCTGTTTGAGGAGTGTAAACTATCATACTCAGGTCCACAGTGCCACTCTTCCTACCACCACATCTTCCTTTACCCTTAATATTTACATTAAGAATGCTGCACATAAGTATGCCTTTATTGTAAGTTATGTTGTAGGTAAAAATAAACCCAAGATTTTGAAAGCATATATGAAAATGCTGGGTCTCTGTGAAGATTTTATAACCTCTATAACTGTTAAATCATGTTTAAAAAAAAAAAAAAACACTCAATAGACAGAAATCCGGGACTGGAACCTCCATAGATCAATCACTACAGTAGCCATGCCTGCACAGACAAAACCACATTCTACATTATTGGAGAAGAAAGTCATGGTGGGTTTGTGGGACAAAAAACAAAACAAAAAAAACCCTTAAATTGCCTGTGCTTGACACTTGGACAGTCCTGTTTTCCTTGTGGTTCTTAGAACTATTCACTCTATCACTTTAGAACATGACTGCAAAGTTGCTTATCGGCTTTGCTCTTGACCATGTTTATAGAGACAGCGTGCCCACTCTCCTGCTTTGCATGGGATCAATCTCCAAGGGAAAAGGGATGTAAAACCTCCATTTGTATTTTTCTTAAAAAGCATTCAGTAATGAGTTACCTTGCTTCCTTTCCATGATCACCAATAACTCTGTCATCACGACCAAGGTTTCTAGAAGAAATGCGACCCAATTCCATTGCTATTTCCTCATTTAATCCTTCTAGACCAAGAGACTGAAAGCGGGCACGATGACGGGAATAACCTGCCAACTGCTCATCTGCACCTATCCCAGTAAGGATCACCTACAGAAGAGTAAAGAAAGGCAGAGACACGACAAGAGGATGAAGAAAACAAGTTGTGTTTTCCTCATACGGGCTAAAAAGCTACAGTCCTAACATTTTAGGAGGAAAACTGTAAGTCAGAAAACAGTAAAACAAACACACTGTACTAGAATAAACCTTAAATGTTGAGAGCATCAGTAAAAAGATAGGTCTCATTAATTCTGAGCAACAGCCCTGGAGCATACCTTTGCACTGCTCTTGTAAGATCTCACAGCATCCTGGGTGACCAACCAACCGATTCCTCTAGAAGCGAACCAGACAGCACAGCCAATGCTATCGTCCAGAACTGTGTCTGATGGCTGAACTAAGTGACATATTCGAGCTCTTCTCAGTTTTTGTAGTTCTTCAAGAGAAACATTAATTTCCACGAAATTCCAAGTTCGAGAAGGGTTGACAGACTGTAGTTCCTTTAGTCCTGCTTTTCCTGTTACTCGGTCTGGCACCTCAGCGTCATCTGGATCATCAGCCCCAGCAGTACTCTGCGAGGACTCTTCAGGAGTCTCATGGTGGTTTTGCTGTTTTCTTTCTATGTTAGGAATGGGTAGCCCTGTCTTTTGTTTAGGCACAAAAGCCACATTCAGAAGATCAATTGGCTCATCTAAAGGAATATGACGATCAGCAAGGGCTGCGATCACCATAGAATCAACACCTCCAGAAAATAAGATTGCAATGTTTGCTTTCTTACCACAAGTTTTTAAAACTTCCTTTGATGCCAGGTTTTCTTCCCTAGCCAAACATAAGATGCGTCTCTTGACTGCAACATTGAGGACATCAATGAACTGCTGAACTACTTTTTGTGTGTGTTCATCTGTAAGAAATATCTCAAGTGTCTCTCTTGTACCTGGAATGCTGGAAMTGTTTCTACGTTGGATTTCCAATGGAATCTCAGGCAGCTTCTTATTTAAGGGAACAACAGGTTTTGAGAGGTACAGTTTGGCTTCATTTATTACAACTGATACAAACTCTGGCAATTCTGCTGGAATCTGAGTCAGGTCATTAGTACATTCTTCGGCAGCATTCTCCTTAGAAATGTATTTCCAAGGATATAATTTTAGGATCACACAACTGGAAACAGCAGCAGAATTGAGATCAATTTGGAAAATTCCAGATGCTGGAACTTCTTGCCACTGGTCTGCAACTCCAGATATCTGGGCGCCAACCGACGAAAGGCAGAAACTCTTGCCCAGATTACTAAACTGCCAAAGCAAACTACGCCGGCCAAAAAAGTCCCTACCAAACCATAAGTGATGGCTAGAGGCTTGATAATATATAAACGACCATGGACCTTGCACTTTAGAGAAGAGCAACAAAATCTCCGCCTCATTCTTACAGGCAGAAAGGCTATTGAACATAACCTGGGTGTCATTATCTTCTGCTTCGATCTTTACTCCACTAAAAACCTCTCCATTCCACAAGAACACGTTACCATGTTCATCTTCCACAGGTTGAATAGTCAAAACACCTCTTAAATGAAGAACATGACCAGAAAATAAACACTGATAGTTGACAGCAGATTTTAACAACTGCCTGCTACTATTGGGGCCCCGCCGTCTAAGATTATACAGCAAATCCTCTTTTAAATCTTTACTGAAGTGCTCAACAGAGAAGCTTACAGAACAGCAAATGCCACACATGGTTATGTGAAGTCAGGCTGACTCTGTCTTGACTTTGGTTGTCTCTGAGTTTTCTAATGCTTGGTATTCTTTTCTTAGTTCATCTAATGTATCTGTTAGGACGGAGTGAGAAAAAATATTGAGGTGAAAGTTCAAACATATTTACCTATTATTTCATGGACAAAACAAGTTACTTCTCAAGATAAAACGATATAAGATGCGCTGTACAAATGCCAGCAATAATCACAATGCTTTAGTGACAAAGAATGCTGATATATGGTTAATAGTTTCTTTCCACTGAGTACATATTTTGTCTAATCACTTGGTTAAACACCTTACATATGTAATTTTTAAACACTTCAAGACCTTAGAGCAGTGGTTCTCAACCTTCCTAATGCTGCGACCCTTTAATACAGTTCCTCATGTTGTGGTGACCCCAACCAAAACATTATTTTGTTGCTACTTCATAACCGCAATTTTACTACTGTTATGAACTGTAATATAAATATCTGACATGCAGGATATCTGATATGTGCCCCCCCCAAGAGGGTACCGACCACATATTGAGAACTGCTGCCTTAGAGGTTCAAAGTATTATCCCTGAAAGCCACTGTATAATGATTTTTCATATTTCTGTCAAGCTCTTACAATATACATGACTACTTTACTTAATAACTAAAGCAGATATATCTTGAAGTTATATATTTTTATTCCTTGAGAATTTCATACATGTTTATGATATATTTTGATCACAGCCACTTTCTACTTCTCGATCCACATCTTGTACTGGGGTGTGGGCTATCTACCAGCAGCAGTACTGGCAGTGGATGGCAGTTAGCCCAGAGAACCACAACTGGTGCAGTGCGGACCATCAGTGACTGGAGTGCTCAGCTCTAAACTGGACATCTGTATCACGCCCAAAGCTCACGGATACAAGGGGGCAGGAAGACCATCATAGCACCAAGAGACCGGGAGGATGGCAAGAACAGCATCTGCCAGATATGATGGGGTTGGTATGAACATGAACTCTCTGCAGCCACAGCTGCCTGCCAAGATCAAGCCAATYCCAGCCCCATCTCTATCTGCAGAACCTTTTGAAAACTGTAGAACATCTGCCGGCTGGTTGTGGTGCACTGAACGCCTTTAATCTCAGCACTTGAGAGGCAGAGGCAGGCAGATCTCTGAGTTCCAGGACAGCCAAGGCTATCCAGAGAAACCCTATCTTGAAGGACTCCCCGCCCCCAAAAATACAACAAACAAAAAACAAAAAGCAACCCACTGCATATATCTTTGGAAGTCCAACTGGAAAACAGACCACTGTACTAAATCCACACACACTTTTATTCAAATAGGGTTTAACTGAGGCACCATTGTGAATCCCCACCAAAAGCTTACAAAAGGTTTTCGGTAGCATTCCATAAATAACTGAAAACAAAACCAAAAAGACCACCACTYACTTTTGCTTTCAGAAAACATTTTTGTTCGATCTTCAAGAAAGAATATGTTGCTGTTCTGTTGCTGCTTGTACACTTTCTGCAAAGGAAATTTACAATATCAGGATGTGACTTGCATAGTGATGCTGAACAGGTTCCTGTTATCACTTATTCTTGAACTTCAGGAATATTCAGAGCAGTAATTACCAGAGATAAACAAATATAAAGCCACTGAATCCCATGCCGCCCCTCCCCCCCAAAAC
>BDUI01002916.1:57986-71525 GCA_002335545.1 Apodemus speciosus | reverse complement strand
ATTTGGGGGGCAGGAAACCAGGAAAAGGGAAATGAAATGTAAATAAAGAATATATCCAATAAAAAAAGAAAAAAGTAAATAAAAATTACCATCTCAAAAAAAAAAAAAAAGAATCCATACCTCTTGACAAATACAGAGGGAAGAGAAGAGAACAAAACAGAAGCAAGGAGGGGGGAGCATGAAGGAAGGGGAGGAGGAGGAGACCAGGGAGGAGGAGACAGAAAGTGAAAGACAGAGGGAAGAACAAGCCAGCTTCCCCTGTTCCCTCCAAAGGTGTGTCCTTAATCACCTTCCGGATTCCCCTTAGGCCTTAGGACGCCCTTCTAGGATCATCTTGGAATGATAACCAAGCCTTTGACGGCAGACCTGAAGGGGACATTTAAAATCTCAGCCGCTACATTGTCCTCCTCAGTGAATCATTTATTGTCCACACCAGAATCATTTATTCTAGAGGACTGGTTTGATTCTGGTGGCTTTAAGAAGTCACAAACCAGAAGGTTGTTACCGGAAGCCACCATATGCTTTAGGGAAGGAGGATCAATGCCTGCCAGTTCACTCTGTAGAAATTGTTGTCTACTCAGTTCCAGTACAGATAGGGAAGTGCTTTTTTCTCTGTCAGATGTGGAATTGGTGAAGATCTTTTCCCAATCTGTTGGTTACCGTTTTGTCCTATTAACAGTGTCCTTTGCCTTACAGAAGCTTTGCAATTATATGAGGTCCCATTTGTTGATTCTTTATTTTAGAGCATAAGCTATTGGTGTTCTGTTCAGAAAAATTTCCCCTGTGTCCATGTGTTTGAGGCTCTTCCCCACTTTCTCTTCTATTAGTTTCAGTGTATCTGGTTTTATGTGGAGGTTCTTGATCCACTATTTATAATAGCCAGAAGCTGGAAAGAACCCAGATATCCCTCAACAGAGGAATGGATACAGAAAATGTGGTACATTTTACACAGTGGAATACTACTCAGCTATTAAAAACAGTGAATTCATGAAATTCTTAGGCAAATGGATAGAACTAGAAAAATACCATCCTGGGGGAGGTAACCCAATCACAAAAGAACACACATGGTATGCACTCACTGATAAGTGGGTATTAGCCCAGAAGCGCATAATAAACAAGATTCAATTCACAGACCACATGAAGCTCAAGAAGGAAGTGTGGGTGCTTCAGTCCTTTTTAGGAAGGGGAACAAAATACTCATGGGAGGGAGCAAATATGGAGCAGAGCAGAGACTGAAGGAAAGGCCATCCAGAGACTGTCCCACCTAGAGACTCATCCCAGATACAGCCACCAAATTCCAATACTATTGTTGATGCTAACAAAGGCTTGCTGAAAGGAGCCTGGTATAGCTGTCTTCTGAGAGGCCCTGCCAGAGCCACACAAATACAGAGTTGGATGTTCGCAGCCAACCATTGCACTGAGTGTGGGGGTCCCCAATGGACCAATGGAGGAGTTAGAGAAAGGACTGAGGAGCTGAAGGGGTTTACAATTCCATAGGAAGAACAACAGTATCAACCAAGCAGACCCTCCAGAGCTCCCAGGGACAAGGCGCCAACCAAGGAGTATAAAGGGATGGCTCCAGCTGCATATGTAGCAGAGGATGGCCTTGTCAGGCATCAATGGGCGGAGAGGTCCTTGGTCCTATGAAGGTTCAGTATAGGGGAATCGAGGGTGGGGAGGCAGGAGTGGATGGGTGGGTGGAGGAACACCCTCAGAGAAGCAAGGGGAGGGAGGATGGGAGAGGGTGTTTCTAGGAGAGGGGGAAACCATGTAAGGGGATAACTCTTGAAATGTAAATAAATTAAAATGAATAAATAAAAATTTAAAAAAGAAAGAAAGAAATTGTTGTCTACACAATTCCAGTACACATAGGGAAGTGCTTTCCAGTCCCCACCCCTTACTGAGAAGGGAGGAGGAAGCAATTTGTGTTGAAGGTGTCCCTGTTCCAGTGAATAGCTCCACATTCATGCGCGTATGGCCAGCACTAACTGGACTTAGAGTGGTACGAGGGTCAGGATGAAGTAATGGGGGACACGTCGGGAGGATTATAGAGGAAAATAAGTGGATATGAACATACTCCATTTTATGTTATGCTGTGTGAAAGTCTCAAGAATAAAGTGGTCTTGTTTTTGTTTTAAGAAACTAATCATATCTGTAATTGTCAAGTATATATATATAATTATATATATATGTATGCATATATACATATATATGGAATATGGCACTTGAGGCATTTCAGAGTGATTTGGTATTGATAATGAAATTGGTTCTAAGAATAAAAGGTTGGCCATTTAGAAACACTGGCAAGTATAGTGTGTAGCTGGAGTTATTTCTCTTCATCTGTATGTCTGTTCTTGATAGCCATATGATACACTTCCAGGAACCTAGAATTCAAGATGATAAGCATTTAATTCATATTCTCTCTCTGTCTCTCTGTCTCTCTCTGTGTCTCCCTGTCACTTGCTCCTTCTCCCCCCGCCCAACATATGGCAGGAGCAACACCATCTGCTGGGAATATATTGGTTCTTAGGCTTTGGTTTGAGTTCCATCAAAAGATTAGATGTCAGTTTGACTCTGGAGAAGGCAGTTAGACAGGGTCGGGTGAGCTACAGAGCTACACTTTGGCAGCTCTCGGGAGAGTCGTAAGCAAGAGACCTGAAGTATCATGGTCCCATTGCCTGGGTCTTCAACAGACCGAAGAGTTTGTTTCTATGGATGTATCTGTCCTTGTGTGGGATTAGCTTGTGTGTGCCCAATGTTGTTGGATTCCTGTTTCATCSAGTCACCAGTGGGTGAGTTGCTTTGGTTCTCATGAGGCATGTGGTGACTCACTTGACTTTCAGATAGGCCAACTTAGGAGAATCAGCTTGGCTGTGAGGTTTCTGTTAGTCTGGAAACAGTACTGTAGGATCCATGGGTCACTGGCTTATTCAGCTTGTGCCATTAAAAGATACTCCCATCCCTTACCACCTGCCTGGCCTCCTAAGGATTACTGTGAACTTTGATGCCTTTACAGGAAGCAGGGGACCCTTTGGGGTATACTGCTCAGTCAGCTTTTCCGCTGTTGTAACATTAGTTCCTACAGTTCCTGTGACATTGGCTCACATCATACATTTATGAGCAATTTTGGATTTATACATCTTAAAAGTTTGAAGAGCTTACACCTACCTCTAAGAAAGAGATCTGTTCTCAACATATCGCTGATCTGGTTTTGCTCACCTCTAAGCTCATCAGACAACTGCGGGCTCCTGTGAATCAGGTGGAATATTCAGGAAACTTTCCGAGAAGCAAGGGGAGCAGATGGGCTCACAGTTACACTGGRGAGGAGTTAACCACTCCGAGACACTGTGCCAGCCTCCCCTTCTCTGAGACTCAACATCGGATGGCTGCTCATGCTTCAAGCATAACAGACTTTTTAAAAATATACTTAGCAAATTCCAAGCGTTTTATAAGTACTTTGTGTGCAAGCTCCCTCATCTTATACCAATTGTTCCAGGAGGTAGACGCATAGTATGTCTGTTTTGAAAATTAGTGTGCTAATGAGATGTAACCACCTAAGACATCTTATTGTTTGCTTTCACATTTACCAGATATACATTCAATGAGATTTTGGTTTGAGAGTTCAATCCAGACCTTATTGGTACTAACCTAGAGAAGATAGGTCCCAAAAACAGTTAATCGATGCTTCAGGGTCGATTTCTATTGACTGTATGAGTGTCGTGTGCCCCGTGTTCAATTATATAGTAGGAAAAACTGCACAGCATACGAGAGAGGGTGGTAAAGATGCATTTCTTACTCCACGCCAGTCTCACCATTAGTGTTGGAAACAGTGTCTCGAGAGGGCCTGGCTGGTAACTCACCCTTGAAGAGCGGCTTCTCCAGCTTCCTCCTGCTTCCTGCATAGGGGGCAGAGTTCTCAGGAGTCTGTAGGAGTCTGGACAGGTAGATTAAGAACTGCTGATAAGTTTAATGGCTTAAATGCACACATCACTAAAGTATCAAACAAGCGCCGCCTCCCCATCACCAACAACTCCCGAGGGATGTAATTTCTGTCCTTAAAACAGAGATGGAACTGTGTGTGGAAAGGAACGTGGTATCTCCGTGCCATCTTAGTTTGACTTCCCTAGGGTTGAGACGAGAGGAATTTCCCTCTTGGATTGCCTTTACAACCACTACATACACGCTAAGCACTGAGTCAAAGTGCCACCCAGCTCTTTATGAGGCCTTCATGATTGATGATGGAAATTTTCTCCAGGTCAGGCTGCACAGATTGATGACTTGGGTCCAGGAGATCAGGCAGGAGGGTAAGAAGCTCAAAGTCACTCTCTGAGAAACAGCAGGTTCAAGGCCAGATGTCATGAGACCCTGCCTTAAAAACAAAGCAACATAGACACTTAAAAATCATGTGCCTGGTGTATATCGGATAGCTATCCCATTGCATGAAGAGAATGTGTTCTCACCTCTAACCCAGTATAAGGATGAGGTCAAAATTATGACCCACTGCCCTCAAAGTGGTTCAAATACGAGCTTTGGTTCTTTTCTTGATGAAATATGGGTTAACAGCTTATTGATATATCCAGACCTGCCAGTGTCTACGATGAGCTGAGCTTCAGTCCAGTTAAAATAGTTACAAACTCTTGCCTTCCACATTAGCAAAGTTCTAGGTGTTTCCCTCAGACACTGTTGTGGGCTGACCCCCATTCCCACCCCCAGAATAGCTGTAGCCATTTTGCTCCATTCCTGCCAGGTATTTATTTCCTATTGTTGTTGTAACATGCCTGCCAGTCACTGACACAGGAAGATAGCTTGACTCAGAGCAAGGTCATGCTGATCACATAACCCGTTCTGTTCTGTATTGTACTGTCCCGTCCTGAGGTTTGTTAATCTTAAGGAATTTCATAAAGCTTTAAGTAGGGCCCATTAAGGTAAACATCAATATGAACTCTTATGGCTTGAGTCAGAGCTGACCACCGGGCAGAACCTCCTGTGCCTGCGTATAAGCTCATTGTGGTGTTGTGGCTGACACTGAAGAATGCTACTATTAAGTCAAAAGGTTATGGTTGTAATACTCATGCTCTGTTAAGTCAATGTTCTGAAATCCCCCTCCCCGATCACCACCCACCTACCACCCCTCCTACCTCACTCAGGACCACTCAGCATAAAGGTAAACTGACAATACTCTGTCCAGTTAGCCAAAATGTAGTACGGATCCCCTCTTTGCCTTTTAAACATTTGAATCTCGTTTTTTCTATAAAAAGCCTGTCCTGAGAGCAGGCTGGTACCACGATTAGGCACCCAAGTCCTTTGTGTGGTCCTGATGTGATCATTATTAGGGTGTGCATTCAGTAAGCCATCCCTGTCTGACTGAGATCGATGTTTGTTTATGGAGTGCCTCGCAGACCACAACAGACACCTTCATTAGCATATCCTGCAGATGTCTGCAGTTACAAGGCCTATATATTTCTAGAACCATTAGGTTCATAGTCAGTGAGGGATCAGATAGATCCTATAAGATGGTATGTGCAATCTTTTGCTTTTAGATGTGACGCAGTTATAGCGTCACATCTGTGTGGATTCTGCATGTCACTGCCAAGGCCCATGGCAGTGCTCAGGGAGACTGGAGAAGTTCCCAATAGGTCTTGCTTCCTGAGGCTCTCACTGTCTACTCTTAGTGAAAAAAAAATGCTTCTCTTGGTATTAAGTTTGGTCAGTGCATCTCAGAGCTCAGTGTCATTTTTGGCCAGGGCATCTCAGAGCTCTTAGCATTCTCCGTGACCCAGCGTCACATCCATCCATCTGGCTCAGCTTTTTCTCTTAATACCTGGGTATTAGACACCTAGAACCGTCCAGCCCTTTTCAAGCTCCTACCCTTAGGAATATGTCACCATTCTAGATGCAGCCACTTTTAGAAGTTCCTTGTCTAATTTTCTTAGGACCTCTGCTAATCCACTAGCATTGTTTTAATTACCAGGTTCTTGTGTAAGAAATAAAAAGGTTGGATGCCAACCCCTTTGACCCAGGAGAATACTATAGAAATTCTTGAATACAAATTTAGTTAGAAGGGGGAATGACATGTGATATGGATCCTACTCAGGGACCATTTGAGACCCTAGTCCAAATCTCTCAGGAGGACTGATCCATCACTCCTTGGAAAAAATAACCCAGGGCCTGGCYCTCAAAAGTGCAGAACTGTAAAAGAAGTCCCATCTAAAGATAGCTTTCTCAATCAATCCGTATCTTCTAATATATTGAGGCAGGGTCTCCCACTTGATCTCAAAGCTTGACAGTTCAGTTTGTCTAGCTTGTCAGCTGACTCTTAGGATCTCCTGTCTCTAGCTCCGGCATGCTGGGATCATAGGCGCATCGTCATGGCCGCTCTGCCTTTATTTGACTTCCAGAGCTCTAAGCTCTGGACCCCTGGTGCAGCAGGCGCTTCACCAAATGATCCATCGCTCAATCCCCGTGTGAAATTCGGATAATAAATACAAAAGGACGGGGATGAAGCTTGTGTTGTATCTAAAATATGATGTTGAAATAGAACACAACCGTGGGTGAAAATGACGTTTCTAAAACTGAAAACTACCTACGATCCAGCCTACCTTGGAGCCGTGACCTTCAAGACGATGAGGATACAATGTAACTCTGATCCTGGAAAGCTCTGAGTGGCTCCCTGCCAGGCAGAGAATAGGCCTCAGACTGCTTTCTCAGCAATGCAAAGTCTTCCTTGAGCTGACCCGAGTGCTTTAGTCAGCATGTTGTCAGGTCCATCCCTACCTACCCGGCAGCTTCCCTGTCCACGCCGGAGCACCTCCGTGAGTCTCCCTCTCCTCCTATCTCTGTGTCCCACAGGCAAGGTGGTTGCTACCATTTGTCACCAGCTCTTGGTTATCATTAGTATCTTTATCAGTGGGTGGAGAAGCTTCGAAATGGGGCAGTGGAGGCTACCACTTCTCAGTCGTCAGGGGTGTATCTATTGGGCAAACATCGGTTGAGTGCCTGCTGTTTGCTGACTGCTGTAGAGATGAGTAACATACCATTTATGGCTCCAGGCAGCCCCTGTTCTGGTAGGGGGAGGTGGACTCGGAACCAGAGAGCCAGAAGACCTCCTGGTAAGTGTGCGGCGTGGGTGGACTCGGTGTGCATGGCTGTGGACCCAGAGCTGCTTCGTTGGCTTTTGCAGTGCAGAAGGCCACAGGCCCTCAGGTTTTCAGGGAAGAGTAGGCCCAGAAAGGAGGAAAAAGAAACAAATGGACTTTTCAGATACAGTGTTTCTGTTGTCCTTTCACTGCAGAGGAGGAATTAACTTGATTAGATCCTGTTGGTTGGTTGGTTTGCCTGCTTAATTTTGTTTGTGGTGCCAGGAAATCAAACCCAAGGTCTTGGCGACAGCCCCCATACCCCAGTTTTCACTAGGAAATTACAATGAGCCATTTAAGGTTTTTCTCTGCTGTTTGTTTTTGTTTGCGTGTTTGTTTTGGTTTTTTTGGGAAGGGTTGTTTTGGTTTGGTTTGGTGTTGTCAGTCTCGAGGCAAGGAGCCAAGTGGGAACTGTGGTGTGGCTTAACAGTTTTATGATGATCCTGAGAATGAAGTTAGAAATGAAGTTATAAACCTGGCGAGAGGAAAGGAAATGTACCTAGTTGGGTCATTTTGAGGATTGCCTACTTAAACCTTAATATTTAATTTTTTTTCAATTTTTATCCAAATTGAAACAGAAATATTCAACATGTTTAAGTTTTAAAATGTATTCTAATGACTTTTTATTGCATCTTACTTAAACTATCACATAAACTATGTCTAAAATTTTTGACTTCTGGCTTTTTATAAAATTGAAGAGACCAAGTTGGGCATTTATATTAGGGAAGATGAATAAAGGCTGTTGTTTCTGAAGGGGGTCTTTTTTACGCAAATATCAACTGGCACCCCTAATGAAAATTTTATATGTATTTTACTCTTTGTTGTAAAAGGAACGCCACCAATAAGGGGTGGCCTGTGGCTTGTCAGAGTATCACGTTATAGAGTGGCTTTGAAATGTGGGTCGGGTCTAGATAAGGGCAGGAAAAGGAAACACTTCTCCTCCTCTAAGAAGTGTGTCTCTTTCAGGTTATGAGAAGACAGATGATGTTTCAGAGAAGACGTCGCTGGCTGATCAGGAAGAAGTGAGAACCATATTCATCAACCAGCCTCAGCTGACAAAATTCTGCAACAACCACGTCAGGTGGAAAGGGCTGGGGAGGCCTGAAGGGCTGGGCAAGATGGGTGGGAGGAAAGCCCGTGCCAGGACGTGGGGGCACACGCCTTTATTCCCAGCACTCCGGAGGCAGAGGCAGCTGGATCGCTGCGAATTCGAGGCTAGCCTGGTCAGTTCTACATTAGTGAGTTCCAGGATAGCCAGAGCTATACAGTGAAACCCTATTGCAGAAAGGGAGGAAGAGAAGGGGGGGGGGGATTCTGCTTACAAGGAGCTCTCAGTTCAGKGAGGAGCATCTGCTGTTTCTCTGTTTTCAATCCATGAAAGAAACACTGGCTGTGGTGCGGCTCATAGCAGAATGCTTTTGTCCGGCATTTATAAAGCTCTGGGCTCAATTACCAGCATCTCAAACAAAAAGCAAGGAGAAGGATTAAAACAAAAAATAAGACCCCGGATGGAGGGAGGAGCAGGAGGACAAGCACCTGTGCTCTACTGATTTCGAATAATCAGAGCTGCCCCTGGGCACCTGTCATCTCTCTAAACCTGCTCGTGCAACGGTGTATTATTTTTCCATGCCAAGTTTTAACAGCTTAGAAACAATTTTTGCAACTCAATACCAAGAACCTTGGGGGGGGGGGTTTGGTTTGTTTGTTTTAGCAGAGTCATGAAGTGTGGGTTTTGATAGCTGTGATGCAGTGTGTATAATACAGCATGCTTCCAAAATGTCCTCCTTACTGCATCTCTCACAGTTTCAATGTCAACAGTCAGGAAGGTTTTGAGTACMTTTCGCCACTCAAGCACCCCAGCCGCTATCCTGGTGTTTCCCAGATTTGAGATGTACCCATTTAAAAATGAGTATTTACAAAATTGTAGGTCCCCTAGTAGTCTCTCAATTGAAGAGTATGGCATATGTCTTTAATCTCCCCTCTAAGAGGAAAGCCTCGATGTTTCCAGTACCAGAGTATTTCATGTCTTACTGATTCTGGACATCATGTTCCTAGCAAGGCTGTAGAGACCATGCAGCTCAGAACAGCAGCAACAGCTGTGTGCTGGGTTGTCTAGAAGCTGTTTGCACTATCTGTTCTTGTTTTGAGGCTGATGTTTTTCTGTGGATGTGGTCRTCCGGTATCTTATCTAAAGGCGCCCTCCTTTGCAAGCTACTCCTAGTACTGTTCAGTGTGATAACTGGCCAGAGAGGGCAATGATGTTATGGAGAAAGCCAAACCTATGAGCTCCTATGTTCACTGTTTATTTCGCCAGTTCCTCCCTCCCTCTTTTTCATTGACATTAAYGACCCCTCACTATGGACTTGAAACCGTCCACAAATGTTGTCATCTGATTACTCCTGCAGTGGGAACAGAAATGGGAAACAGAAAATGGGTGCTAATCGTGGGAGGGACTAAACTGTATGCTTCTTTTTTATTTTTTGCTTTCTAGTACTGCAAAATACAACGTGATCACGTTCCTTCCGAGATTCCTCTATTCTCAGTTCAGAAGAGCGGCTAATTCGTTCTTTCTCTTTATTGCCCTGCTCCAGGTAAAGTTCCATCCAACCTCCAACCTCTGTTTGAAGCCAAGTGTGCAGGAAGTGGGAAATGCTTTGTTAAAACCTCCACCAATGCCCTGAGGCTTAGAGAAAGGCAAAGATTGACTGGCCTTCCTGCATACTCAATGCCRCACGCACACAGAGTCAGGTCTTCTGCACCCCTCCAAGCCTTTGGTTCAGGCTTATCCAAATATGTGATATGGCCTGTGAATTCTATGGCAAGAAGAAGTATACATTTTATGTGTTGAAAAGAGGAAGGACCTAAATTATCAGCTAACTTTACTTCAGTGAAAAGTCAATACTAAACAGCTCACTATAAAAATTATCATTTACAAAAATGACCACTCAAGTTACTTGTTATAGATGATTAAAGAGGGAAAAATGCTTTAAAAAGTAGCAAATGTTTACTGTTAGCAAAAGGAGTTGAAAAATCCAGCAATGCAGAAAGAAAAGTTTAATTATTCCAGCACCAAAGGTAACTACTCTTAACGGTGTTGCTGTGTCCATCTTGTCTTCTTTCTGGCTCCAAGCATTATTTCCTGATCTAGATAGCAAAGAGAGATAATGAAATAAACATTATTTCATACTTGACTTACTCATATTAGGCTGTTTGGACATTTCTACAGATCAGATATTTCTTGCATTTCTAAGACATTTTGATGGTGATGTCTTTATTACATGCTGCTTTATCTTTTATAATCCCACCCTGTGTTAGCGCTATCCCTGTGTTAGCGCTATGTGCTATAAATTTACCATGAAGCAACGTATGCTTGTTCTCTGGCGACTTTACCTAGCACTAGTAAAATCAATGAGGAATGCTTTAGAAGAGCCTGCAGCATTAATCTTTGAGGTTTTTTTTTTTTTTTATAAGTGCTATGATTCTCATTGAGGTTATCTTGCCTTTTTTCTTATTCAGCAAATTCCTGATGTGTCGCCAACGGGCCGTTATACAACACTGGTTCCTCTCTTATTTATTTTAGCTGTGGCAGCTATCAAAGAGATAATAGAAGATATTGTAAGTATTTAACGTTTCATAAATAGATTGGTTCAAATATATATTACAAATATTATTTCCTTAAGGTATTTAATTTACAGTATAGACCCTTTTATATGCCTATTCAACTCAAAAATGAATAGAATTGCATTTCTTCTCCTGAAGTCAATTTCTAACAGAATAATATAGAGGAATTCTTAATACAATGCTCTCTTTGGTGGAGCATTTATTAACAAAAGAAATTAACTTAAATATAGAAATTGGCATACAGAGGAAATTACATTTGATCATTGTTTCTAATTAATTGACATAATCTYCAGATTAAATATAAACGAGGTTTTATTTGTACTTTTTATTTTTTAAAGTGAAATATTGTGGTTTTCACCTTATTAGATACCTTGATTTCTTCTCATTCTATTTTAGTATTCTGAGTTTCCTCTCCATTTATATTGTCTTATTGAAAGAAACAGTAAGTTTGCTATTTTTAGCACTCCATGCTAGAAAGAAGAYGTCAATGTYGCCTTTGTTAAATGAACTCCCCCAAATATCTTAGACTTTTTCCATATTATATTTTGACTGTTGTATTTGAGGAAGCCAGCGTTGTGTTTTATAATGTGGGGTTTTAATGTTTCTTACTGTTTAGTAGTACTTCTTTGCATGTCTAAAACGACCTCCTATTGGGCTTTAAAAGAGTCAGAATTGCGGACAGCCTCAAATTTCACAAATAATAATATAACTTCTGCAGTGTTACTTTATCGATCTTATTTAAAAAGAGAAAACAAAACCTATTGAATGGAAAYGCCTACTAGAATTGGAGTCATTGGATGCCGCATCTGTGGTCTCCAGGCTCTGAATATCAGTAGTAGTTGAGGCTATGTGACTCTATCTATGTGTCTAAGAGAGTCCGTGATTGGTGACATCCTGCTTGGACCCACAAGCTGGAGATTGGACGACTGCCCTTTCTCTCACTTCCATTCTTTAAGCTATGGCTGGATTTGACAGCTCCAGGGGACTGTCCTCACTATAATTTTTGTCTCTTTCTTTGCCTTATGTATAYACTCTTTTCTTTCTTTTTCTGGAGAACATTAATTCATTGGTCATTGTGCCACTGGGTTTTGGCTTGCTTCTTTATTTTTTACTTAATCCACTCAAGAGTCACTTCAAGAGTTMTCCATTTAAGGCCCAGAAGCTGGATCTGTAGCAATGGTCACTCAGTGATTGAGGATGTGTACTGCTCCAGTAGAGGACCTGAGCTTGGGTCCAATCTCGAGTGTCAGGAAACTCACAGCCACCTGTAACCCAATCCAGGGGATCGGATATCCTTTTTTGGCCTTTGTGGGCACCCATATTCAGGCACACATCCTCATGTACAGATGCAAAGTCATGCACATAATTCAAAATATGAATAAGTCTTTTGAAAAGACACATAGATGCTCAACTAAAAGGATGGTTTAAAATACAGGAYTTTAAACGGAGAAAGGCAAGTAAGCTGGGGCTGTAAGGGGTCAAAGACATTGTCCCAGAAAGTGGTGGGATCAAAAGTCCGTCCTAGGCTGTGTTCTCAACCCAGAGAGACACCAGCAGTAATGTAAGTAACATTTYTTGTGCTTCTAGGCTCCGTGTACTTGTTCCCTGTCCGTTATATTTGTTAGAATGCAGTAGACTGCTAAGGTATTGCTGAGCTTCTTCCAAGTTTCTAAATGAGAAAGAATAGTCAGAAGGCCAAAGCTGCTTGCCGGAGGTCAACCAACCACTGAGAGCCAGAGTGTTGAAGTTCAGTCGTGGCAGTTTGGATGGAGCCTTGCATGTTAGCTGTCTTCTACCCTGCCTCTTCMATCTTTTCTCTGGYTTTATAGCAAAGCTATAATTTCTTTASCTATGGTATCTACACACTGTCTTTCAARATGGKCAGTAAATAAAAATGTATTCAAARAGTATTTTTAATAGAGTATAATACAATACTTGGATATCATTGGAAACTAATCAGACAGCTTTTAGAAAATATCACCTTTATATTATAAGGCAGTAATGATTTCACTTGCTAGAGGTTTTAATGAAACTACTGTTACCGATAGACACTAGTTATAGGGATTGTTTAACATGTATGTATTCAACTATATAGTTTGAGATAGTATTCCASARGAGAGAACAAAAGAAGTAATAATWTAGGTAGCTGGACAAAGAACTGTTTATATGATGACTTAAAATGAGTCATATATTCACACATTCACTCAACAGAAACACAAAGACACTATATAAGTGCCTGTCATCATTTAGGATATAGATTAGGATGTGTTTAACCTTTGTCATGCTGTTAATCATATTCAGCATGTCAGTGGCCCAGTATATGTCTGCTCTCTGCTTCCTGAAAGATCYRGTGATTGATAGTGTCGGGAAGCRAGTACCCTTGTTCCATGTAGTCACTTGTGGATGCAAACTGAATTAAATATCTGCTGGAGAGAATGGTAGGGATCTTTGTGGCAGRRAAAGGCAGAACGAATAGAGATGGCACTTCTCAATKCCGAGCCATCGGAGGTTTGCAGGTGTTAMAACTAATTGCATGATCAAGAGATGCTGTCTTCCTATCCATGGAAGTATGGAACTATCTTCCTAATATAAGAMAAATTATGTCTTACCTCATACCYTAGAAATAAAACACAGCTTGTGGTCTAGGAAAACTTATATCCTATATTAGCATTGTTTTTACATTTTTAGAATAAAATTGAAGATTTGTCTATATGTGAGATAGTAAAGACTCGTCCACTCCAGATCCTCTGCATAGATTAACATAATGTGTTGTTTTATTTTT
>BDUI01002916.1:3644-15240 GCA_002335545.1 Apodemus speciosus | reverse complement strand
ACAGGGAGAGGAAAGATATAAAATAATGGTCAGTGTGGTGTTAAGGAAAAACCAACTTCTTAACCAACAGTTATATTCAAAAAGTATCATTGTTGGTTGAAAAAAAATACTTCCATTCCAAAGATAAAGTGTTAATAGTGTAGACTTTGTTAACTGTATAATGACTGTGCATTTCTAGGGCATTTTGGACTATGTCATTTCTAATGCTAATATATTCTGTCCTAGCACTGTCCCTCTGGGAGCAGACCAGATCCTTCTTCGAGGTGCTCAGTTAAGAAATACACAGTGGGTTCATGGGATAGTTGTCTACACCGGACATGACACCAAGCTGATGCAGGTGAGACTYTTATCTATGAAACCTTTTAAGACTAAGTCCCTTGGAAACGCATGATCTATCACTCTTGCCGCACTTGTCCCAAACAGAGCAGACCAGCCATCAGACATGCCCAAGCCTCATCCCACGCACCCACACTGGGAACCTTGAAATCCCTGCCCTAGGAGATGAGGTCCCTGCACATGGGTACACTGTGAAACTTTCGCCAAGGTCACCCGACACATGAGCGCCCAATGAATGGTGGTGCGTGTTGATCTATGGTATTTTCCAACTGCTAATGCTYACCTCAACTTACCTGTGTAACACTGTCTGATCTTTACAAAGATCAAATTGTAAATTTGGGCTTTTTTTTTTAAGTAAAGTATAAACTAAACAGTTTTCCCCCCTGTGGCATTTTTTGTATTTTGGTTGTTTTTTTTTTTTTTTAAAGAAAAATATAAACTAAATATTTTTCTTTCATGGCATTTTTGGCATTTCTATACAAGGCCTTTTTGCTGTCTATTCTCCTCCTGATAGTCATCTACACCCACGTGGGCTTCATCTCTGCACTGTAATGCAAGCTACATTCAGTAATGTAACAAGTGTAGGGAACTCACTTGGAAATACTAACTGGAGTGTCACTCTAAAGGGTCTTTGTCCCTGTATATCATACTGGTGTGGAGATGCTACCATTGACAAATGGGATGTTCCTACCCAGGCCATGCTATAAATTCTATCATTCTTCATTTGTATTGGTTAGGAGGGATTTCCTTTTCTGTCCTGTGCTTGGTTAGCACAGACCTGGCATAAATACTGAATCATCACATAGAACAGGGACAAAGGCCCTTTAGAGTGACACTCCCTCTGCTGTGTAGGTCCTCCTGCCTCTGCCTCCTAAGCCAGCCTGCTGCCACACTCAGTTCTTTGTTATTGATGATAGGTAGTACCACTTGAATTACTGCTGTGTCCACTAAAACAGTTGCTGAGTAGCACCAGTGATCSTTTAGACATTGAGATGTGTGCAGGCTGTAGTCCCAAAACAAATGTTATCCCTCCCCACTTTCCTCCTTGTTTTACAACCTAGAAAAAAGTGTATGTGGTATAGTGGTCCTAAGAAAACAAGGTGACAGCCATGGGCCCCTTGTTACACTTGCCTTGTGTTTGGAACAGTTTTCAGCTCACGTCCAGGTACTGTGACTGTTTCCCTCATCAACCTCTAAGTATGCAATGCTAAATCGTGCAGATTTTTTTTTTTACCATATATCTTGTCTTATTTTTGCATTGTTTTGTTTTGTTTTACAGAATTCCACAAGTCCACCACTTAAACTCTCCAATGTGGAACGGATCACAAATGTACAAATTCTGATTTTATTTTGCATCTTAATTGCCATGTCTCTTGTGTGTTCTGTGGGCTCCGCAATTTGGAACCGAAGGCATTCCGGGAAGGACTGGTACCTCCATCTACACTGTGAGCAGGAACACTGACTGGCTTGTTTCTTCCCCTTTGGTTGAGATATACATTTGCTTGTTAGTTTAGTTTGCAGAGCATCCCATTGTTTCTGAAAGGGAAACGTGTGGCTAAGATAGCTGGAGGACTTACCTTCTTTTTTTAAAATAGATTTCCAGGAAAAGCAAATAAAAATTTAGGTTCTCAGAACTTCAGAATACTTAATATAAAATGCTCTATAAATATAACCATTGACATGATATACAAAGTAAAAACTACCCTCTAAAGTATATTAAACATGGTAGTTAAACTCAAGAAAGGAGATTATATGTAGAGGAAAATGAGTATTGAATATATTATGAAAATATATTACATGCTTTAAAATGTTTAGACTGTCTTTTTCTCTTCCTTTTCTTCCTTCCTTCCTTCTCTCTCTCTCTTCTCTCTCTCTCTCTCTCTCTCTCTCTCTCTCTTTCTCTCTTCCTCTTTCTTTTTTAATGTGATTTCCTTTGAACTCAGTAACCGAAGTCTCATGTAAATGCTCATCTTGTCCCAGGGAGAGTAGTTTCAAATCACTTCCTGTCTAGAACATGTATTTATTCTCTTGCTGTTCTCATATTAATGTAGCCCCTCTGGGAATTTCTAGGAAGTGAGTTTCCATTTCCTAGGGATGAATACTTAGCCAATAAATATTTAATTTCCCCGAAGTGTGAAAACAAATTCCAGTACAATCTTACAGAAAAAAACAAAGAAACAGACAAAATACAGATTTCAAAAGCTGTTTTTATTACATTTAACTCTTTATTACATTTATTTAGCTTTGCAACTATTCCAAGGTTTTTATAGCCATTAATTTATTATTACAGCATGAAAAAGTTATTACTGTGATCAATTTGCTTCTGCATATTCTTTACAATGTATTAGGTTTCCCTGCCTTATTTATATTGAAGAGGAAGTTAATTTACTTAGAAATTTTACCTACAGATAAAAAATGCTCCTGTAGCTAAGGATGGCTTAGTGTAGTGTTTACCAGCTTATAAGCAAGGACTCCGGAGCCCAGCACTGGAAACATAAGTGTTTTTCCAACTCACATTGTTCTAGTTGCTGTTGTTTGCTTTGAAACCATACTTTAGTTTGAAAATACTTTCAAGAATTCACATGTAAGTGGTGGTGCCTAATTTGCATTTACAAACTGTCAACCTTCCTAGCAGCTCTGAACTTCCAGATTGGAAAAGGGTTTGCAATAACAATAACAAAGGCACCGTCCCTACCTATAGGACAAGGTGTCACTAAGTATCCCTGGTTGTCCTAGAACTCCCTCACTAGACTAGGCTGGCCTCAGTTGAACTCAGAGATCCACCTGCTTCTGCCTCCCTAGTTCTGGGATTAAAGGCATGTGCCACCACACCCAGCTTCTACTTTTTAGTAGCACCGTGGAGATCTTGATAGGATTAATGTGCTCTATCCACTGGAGTTTGGTTCTAGGACATCAGGAGCTGACTATAACCCAACAGACACCCAAGGCTTTTTATTTTAAATGACTCACTATTTGTACTGTGTATATTTTGTCATATACTGTAAGTCATATCCAGGTTACTTAATAGCATGATGCAAAAAATATATGCTGTGTAAGTGGTTATTACACTGTATTATTTAAGGAATAATAAGACTACACATATTCAGTACACAGATTATTTTCAGTCTAGAGTTGGTTAAATCCCTGAAGTGGGATATATAACTGAACCCTAATTCTATATTGAAGGATGTTATGAGCAAGGTAGTTTATCTAGACTTGTTGTATAATACAGGAAACTCTTGTCATGCTCAGGTTTTCTCACGACAGATATAGCGCTGTCAGTGATGCTCTTCCTCCTCCCCAACAGATGGTGGCGCTAGTAATTTTGGACTGAACTTCCTGACTTTCATTATCCTTTTCAACAACCTCATTCCCATCAGCTTGCTGGTTACATTAGAAGTGGTGAAGTTTACCCAGGCATACTTCATAAATTGGGTAAATATGAATTTGTGTTATATGTCTTCTTCCTAGGTATGTGTTTTCTCTTTTTAAAGATTTACTCTGATAGGGTCCTTTGATCTGTGGACATTTAAAAACTGTTTTTAAAAGTCTTAACTAATATGTTGTTTTAATTGACTATGTATTGTATTTTTTAAGACCGATATAATTGTAACATGTTCTCCTCAGAATCAAATAGATACACCACATATCCTGAGGAAACCTGTCTGGGGTCCCACAGTGGCTGTAGAGGAAAGAGACCCTGCATTAGAATAGAAGCGTATGTCTGGTAGATCTAGTGTCATAATTTACCACATAGCCAACTTTGTCTAGTCTCTTGGTTCCTTGGAAATTAATTTCTGGTCACTAATACTGGGATGACCAGGTATTTTACGTGAACTCTGCAGTATTTGTGCAGCTCAAGAATCTGTTTACATGGCAAAGGGTTGTATGATCAATCAAGCACATAACTGTGCTTCTGTTGATGTGACTGACATCTAGTTCATTTTTGATATCCTGAATGACTTCATTGTACATGTTTTTTTCCTTTCGAATGATCATATTGATGATTTAAATATTGGCACAATGATTAAACATGCTTTCTCTATTTATCATCAAATAGTGTTTGGTTCTTTCTGTTTTAACCTTTTATAACAGGTTTTAAACCTTGTTTAATTAATTCTGTTAGTTAGAATTAATGAATTTGTACAAATGTTATCTTCTGGCCTGATCTCCCAGAGAGTTGAATTTTTCTTTTTGAGAAATTTAGATTTTACTTTTTATGTTCCAAACTGATCTGAAAGCTTTTTGAAATGAACAATATTTGGGATTTTAAAAATAGAGCCAAAGATAATTTTTTGCAGCTGGTCATTATCTTCTTGTGGTGACTGGTCCCTCTAAAATGTCAGCCTTTTTCTTAACTTCGGTAAAAGATCAGTGTAATTCAGGACAATGAAATGAGCAGCAGGCAGAGTTTACTTTCATACAAGGAATCTGTGCTGAAGAATCTAACCGTATGTCCCAATGAAATTAAGTTCATGAAAGACTCTCATTCACAGATATAAGGCAAATGCACCATGAAGATCAAATGGCTGCTTGGGGTCTTACTTTTTAATGTAGATTTTCAAAAAATAGAATTTGTTTCCAGTAATTACATAATGGCAGTGTTGAATAATCCTGGCAAGCTCTTATTTTTCAAGCATCCTCCTAACCAGCAGACTCTGTGCTGGCCCTGACTAGCCAGCTTCCTCCTTGTGTGGAAGAGACTAATAACTATCTCCTGGATTCTAGTTTTAGATAGTTGTTCTGTTATGCAGTATGGATTTCTGAGGATGGCTTTGGAAATGTTTAACCTCAGCTGTTCTATGATGCCTGTTCTAAGTCATGTCAGCCCCTGTGATTTATACCCCCTCTTCTCCTCTAGCTGGTCTTCATTGCATGGTTTCCAGATTGATCTCTGTGTGAGCCCTCTCTTCTTATCTCTCAACTCACTTGACAAATGTCGGTTTTCCAACACGGCATTGTACACTCAAAGCCTAGTCCAGAGATGCTACTGATCAGAGCACAGATAAGAGAGATGTGAAAACTCAGTAAACTATAGCACTGACTTAATAAAGTATTCTACTATTAAAAAAAAGTCAGCTAATGGGACTGGATAATGGGATCAGATCATGGCTGGCTATTGGGAGCAAAGCAAGTAAAAAGAAATGCAAAACTATTCCTCTTGAGGTTGACTGTCAAACAGCTGTACTAAAAGAAACAGCCTGGGGAGTCCAACCAGATGCGGTCTCTTAAATAACATCCCGTGTTGCTTGAAGAGTTAACTACGAAAACACTAGTTGATTTTCTAGCAAAGATCACTAAGCAGTTACTGCACATCCCTCTAGGGATTACTTCATGCGTATTGCGTAACTTAACCCCACCAGGAGGATGCCTTATTGGAAATGAAGACTGGAAGTAAACAGACTATCTTACCCCACAGACAAGCTCTCACTACCATACTCTCCTGTTCTAACTGAAGGGAACCGTTCCGTGCCGCATACTTCTCAGGACAGTCACACAGAATCACGTAGAGATGGGGGGACCTAGAGTGGTTACAAGGAACTCTGTAGGCAAATGGTGACTTGTGAAAAGTGCAAAAACCAATGTGATTTCTTTTGCTGACCCAGTCCCCCAGGCTCTTGTATTCAGTGATGTCACTTGCTCATTTGTAGGATCTTGACATGCATTATGAGCCCACGGACACTGCAGCAATGGCTCGGACGTCTAATCTGAATGAGGAACTTGGCCAGGTAAGCTCTTTCTTACACATGTTCAATCAGCAGGGAGATCTGGTATCATCTCTGCCTTACGTGGTGCCTTCAGATGAAGTAGCATCTCTTCGTTTTTCATTGTTTGGATAATGTGGAGTTTTCCAACATTAAAGCAGATTTTTCTTTCAAGGTGAGAGACTATGCAAGCCTGGGTATACTTCTTAACAGGTACCCTGATTAGCTGTTAAATATTGACTGCCTTTCAGTTATAGAAATAGCAACAGAATTGTTCATAACTTTTATCCAGAAGGAAGGAAAAGTTCACATTGTACAAATCTCATCAAATAGGAATTTGGGTTAGTCAAATAGTTAAATAGAAATAAAAATTATAACTGATACTTCGTTAATATATACAGCCTTCCATCACTTATCTGGGATGTCTCTGAAGACTGTCAGATCATGTCATCATTATGTAGACACCATAAAATACACTTCCACATGCTAACGGCTATGACCTCACTAGACAAGTGATACAGTTTTATGGTATCCACATCCTGTGTGCATCCTTCATTCTCTAAAGCATCCTTGGGTGACATGTGACTGCAGATGTGTATTTGTAATCCATTCACAGATGTTAGCTAAAAAAAAAAAAGAATTTTTGTTTTCTCTTCCTCCACCTTCCGACTCCTGCCATTCAGATTGCATTCAGGACAGACTCCACTGCCCCTTGCCGAAGTCGATGGTGTCTGAAGTGAGCGGCACAAGCTCCTGCCAACCCTCGAATTGCTTGTTATATTGAGCTATGCTGGAGAGTCCCTAGAACTGTGTATGTCTGAAAACAGTAGTGAAACTTTCTGAGGAAATTCAGAATATCCTGAAGCAGATTTCTCTATGACTTTAGATTTTTCTAATCTGCACCAATATACACCACAGTAGAACAAAGTTGTCTTTTAAAGAAAACGTAATTTAAGTACATTTTCTTTCCTCTATTAAAAAACTTCTCTGAAGAGGATGGATCTAGCTCATAGGTGGAGCCTGTGACTTGCCTGACATGCATAGGGCCCCGGATAGACACTTAAAATCCTTGAAATATTAATGAGGTCTTAAAACTTGTTTGTAGGTTAAATACATATTTTCTGACAAAACTGGGACCCTGACATGCAATGTGATGCAGTTCAAGAAGTGCACCATCGCGGGCGTGGCCTATGGGTGAGTGCTTTCCCTTACCTTGGAGTTTGAAATAACACATTTGGTTCCATCCACTCGGAATAGTTGGAAATTCTTGTGCAAGGAGGATTTGGGTTTTGTTTTTTAATGTTGAAAGTGGCTCCTTTTACCTCAGCCTGTATGGAGTGTGTATTTTACAGTTGCTCTTGCGTTCTTGGATGGTGATGTCACATAGTGACTGACTAATGAGTCTCCCGGTGTTTAGGGCTAGGGATGGTCTCCATCTRGTCCTGGTGATAAGGGCAAACCTTTCCCTTCTCTCTGCCCTGAGGTTAGGGTACAGTATCGATGTGGGAAGAAGTGCGGGGGGGGGGGGGGCTCAGTCACGGATCACTGCCATTGCTTGGATGATACCACCCACCCCCCACCCCTCAACCCTTACCCCCCACCCCCCACCCCGTTTTATCTTTTGGTTTTATCTTTTGTCTTGTCTCCTCTTTGCAGTCACAGAACAATGTAAAATTCTGGTGATAGGATGGATGCAGGGACAGGGACATCTTCAATCTGGAGAACACTGTCTTCAGATTGGGTGTCATATCCATTTAGGTTACTTCTTATTATAGGTATGCATATCTAAACCACAGAGACACCCTCCTTCAGACTGAGTGGCCTGAGCCTTAGCAAATTCTGCATTTCTCCTTACCACATTGAGGCAAGGAAATGCACTCGCTTCACTGTTTTCATTCATACTTTAGCTTTAAGCAGTAAGTCAGGGGCAAAGGAACATTCAATGTTGAAAAGATCTTCAACTAAATTTACTATTATTATTCCTATGTGTCTGCAAACGGGAGTGGAGACTGATATATTTGTTCTTTAGGGCAGAAGAGTTTGATTCAAAATGATTTTAACCTGTGGATACAGCCGATTGGATGGCTTCTCCACACTATAAAGATTTAAGAGAAACACTGACTTTCAAGTCCACTAGGTTTGTTTGGTTTGGGTTTTTGTTGTTGTTGTTGTTGTTGTTTTGTTTTGTGGTTTTGCTTCTTTATCTGAAGCCTCTTCTTAGACAAAATTGCTCTCTCTGAATCTCCTCAGAATTGTTCCTGGAGCAGAGAATCATAGTCACATTCTTTGACATCAAGTGCTTACTCATTCTATGAGTGGTCAGTCCAGAGATAGTAAAGGCTTCTCTTTAAGTGTTTAATCGCCCCTGACCTTGTGCAGAAGCAGAACTCTTGTCTGTTGAAGCCTCCTAAAAGCACAAGTATATGAGGACAGGGTGGGTTTGAGCAAATCACTGTTCTGCCAATCAGATGTTCAATAAAATGAATGTCTTTGTGAGAACATTTCTTAAGATTGTAGTGAAGAGATAAGGTGTAGAATCTACCTTATCTACAGTCTATTAAGCAACCTGAATTAATCCTTTAGTTATTGTTATTTTATTTTTATTTATGGGACCAGACATTTGATTAGTGTAAACAAATGAAGGTTCTTAAAAACCAGCTGTGTTGGTATGTCAGGAGTTTACATGGAGGGCTTTGTTTACAAATGGAGTCTTAGATTTCCTCATGTGACCTTCAACAATTCCCTTTCAGATGTTCTTAGCTCTGTGGGACTCAATAACAAGGAAAACCAGACAATCTCTAAGGTCCCGATAGTAGTGTAGTTTCCATTAGTTTTCTGTATCCAGCGATTTTGTAGGGATAGAATGTTTAACACCAATGCTTCATTCAGAATTTAATTTTAATAAAGTCTCATTTCACTTGAACTTTGCCACAGACTTTTCCTTTTTTAATTTCATGACAGACAACAAAATTCAAAGATTTATACACAGTTGTCAACAGTGACTATTTCACAGAAATCAATTTTGTGGTCGGGATACCTCTGTTTAAACTTACTGGGTTTTTTTTTTCCTTAGATCATCTTATGGGAAAGTTGTAATTAAATATAAATAAAGTTATATTTGTAAATTCATCTTGCTACAAACTAGAAATTAGACTATTAAACCTTTAGGAGAGTCTCAGGGTAACAGGTTACATTATAGAAATGCCTGTGTTTATCACAATCAGTTGCATATCCATAGTACATAAGAACTTCTTTGTTCACTGGCTGGGGTTCTCTATGCTGTGAAGGTTTGAAGCATTTTCCTTTATACTGTACGTCAGCAATGTAGTCTGGGGCTGAAAAACAGCAGTTTAGTCTATACTAACTCTGGGGCAGAAAAAGTCTATTAAGCAACCTGAATGACTTTTTATTATTGTTATTTTATTTTTATTCTATGGGACCAGGCATTTGATTAGTGTAAAGAAATGAAGAATCCTAAAAACAAGCTGTGTCCATCCTGACTTCAGTATATCAATCATTTACATGACAGGTTTTGTTTATGAATGTGTGTTTGGTGGGAGATAAGTAATCCTACAAGTCTGAGGAGAGACTCTCCAGGAAAATCTTCACAGTTAGCCATACACCTAGCCCCAAGGACTAGGCTACAGCCAGTACCTGTGGCCATTCATGACCTTTCATTTACTTACAACAAATGTTGATCTGCCGCCTTCTGAGGATGGTTAGGTAGTAGAAACCTAATCAAGCAGAGTTTGCATGGTTCCCACTCAGAGTTCACAGTCTAACTGGGGTTAATAGATACTGATTAATTATAATACAACAGTAGTCCTAATTCAAGGCAAGAGTCAGTGTGAGCCCCAGATGGTGTGACATAGTCTAATGAGTAAGGTCAAGGGACAGTTCCTGACAGAGTGATCCTTGAACTCAGATCTGAGAATGAATTTGAGTGAACTCCCCAGGCAGATATGACCACACTGGCATGTCTTGTCTCTGAGCCAGTAGCCAGACAGCTGGCTACTGCAGCAACACCAGAGCTGCCAAGCTGCAATCATGGGAACAAGTCACCTGCTGCCCACCATCCTCCCAATGGTACTTAGCTTCTTTCTGCTGAGGCTGCACCAGACTCAGGGGAAGGCATTGTAGCCCTTGTACCCTGGAGCTGTTAAGCCTCAGGACTTAGGAAGCATTAGGTCCAGCGCTGGCCTGAAACAGTGAGCAGGGACCCAATACCAGTGCAAGCTGGCGAGACCTTCTTGCTGTGTTCATTGCTTGGTTTGTTACCAGCATTCCTGGGGACAGTGTAGTCCTAGAGCTGGGGACCAAACCTTGACTGCAATCATAAGTGATTGTCCCTGGGGCTACAGTGCATTGATTGCCACAGGCCAGCCCCCTTCCTAGGAATCTAGCCTAAGATGTTCATGGCAAGTCCTTCCTCTTAAACAGTACACTTTGACAGCGAAGAGCAGTGAGCTCTGGGGATCCCTTTTGCTGTGATCGCTGTTTATCTCCGGAGGAAACTTAATGTGTTGGAGGTAGAAGACCTTGTTGTGACAAGGTTAAAGAGCTAGTCATTTAGGATGTTAATGACTTTAAGTTTTGAACAGCTTATTATACTTATCAAAAACAATCTCTGCATTTTAAACTCCTCCTGCGTATGATAATCTAAATGAAAGTGAAAATACTGAATTATCATATGTAATAAAAGAATCAGGAAATAAGAGAATCTACGCTGACATGTACATTGGGTGTCATATGAATTATGCCAAGGGGTCCTTCCCCAAGTTTCTATGGGCTAGTGGATAAAATTAAAGTATTGATGGAAGACTTTCTTTTTTTAAGATTAAAAAGGATTTGATGGGTGGACCATTTTGAATATCAGTGGCTTTATTTAATCAAACAAATACAATTAACTTTTACTCTSCTTACCCTCTTAGGAAGTTACTATGTCAAGGCAGWCAAAGCTTCCTGAAAACTATACAACAGATTTTTTTTTCTGTGTGACTGTGCCTCAGGTGAATAGCATGCATGTGTTATTGGAACACATTGTTATGGTTATAAATATAAATGATACACTTCCTACTGGCTTTATAGCATATGTTTAAACAGCTAAATTTAAACATATTCATTACTACGTTTTGACTTCTGTGCATCGATCAATTCTGGGGCACRGGRTGCCTTTGTAAATCCACCTGGTTACCATAAATCCTCACGTTCTAYGCCCTGCACTAACCGCCATTCTTCCAGATCCAACTAAATGGTCATTTTCTTAACTTTCTAGAAACCTGCCTCTCAGCACTTTCCTCATCCATGGTTTTATGTTTCCAGCCTTTCTGTGATTATTTTTCCCTCTCTTTCTGTCCTTCCTCTTGAAGCCATGTCCCCGAACCTGAGGATTATGGGTGCTCGCCCGATGAATGGTAAGCTMCGTGGTACTTCCACTGATCTCTTTGATAGCTTCTGATGTATTGTTTGTAAACAGGCTTCCCTGGTCTCCGGGAGCCATCTTCACAGGTGTTGTGGGATGATGCTCTGTACTGGGTATTAAACTCAGAGTATCT
>BDUI01002915.1:113682-127340 GCA_002335545.1 Apodemus speciosus | reverse complement strand
AGCTTCCTGTGCCCCTCACCCTGTCCCATGCCCTTTCTTTGACTTCCCACATTCCTGTTCTCATCCCTCCTGATCTCAACATTAGCTGCTTCCTGTTTTCATTTTTGTTAAYTTTTCTTCTTCTTCCTGCAGGCCACCCAGGTCCCATGCCTCCACACGGTATGCGTGGGCCTCCTCCATTGATGCCTCCTCATGGATACACAGGTCCTCCAAGACCCCCTCCCTATGGCTACCAGCGGGGCCCCCTCCCTCCACCCAGACCCACCCCACGGCCCCCAGTTCCACCTCGTGGTCCGCTTCGGGGCCCACTTCCTCAGTAAATTGCCATCCTTTGTCTTTCTCTCTCATCCTCCCTGTATCTTCATTTCTTGGACCAATCAGAGATGCTGTAGCTTGTTGGGGCTGATGTACTGACCCCTCTCAGTAACTCTGCCCCATTCCAATGTCGTGTTTTCCACGGGGGATTTTCCTTCGTTTTTATTTTAAAATGCTGGTCCTAATTTCTTTACACGTGTATAGAAAAATAAAACTATACTTCTTGTTTGTTCTCTGGTGAAGTTGGAATTTGTGGGAGGAATGATATGAAAGGGACAGTGTTTGCATTGTAAGGATTTCTTTCCCATGTCGCTGCACTGCCATGCCTTACCGCCTGGCAGCTGCACATGGAGTAGAGCTTATCTTCTGTTATAATTCGGGGGCATCAGCAACAGAAATAAAATGTCTGAGATATGTTAGCAAAGAGTGACTGGCACAAATTGTAGCGCCATCTGGAGTTTGTCTGGAAAGTGTCATCAAGGGGCTGGGTGAGTGAACTGGAGCTCTACAGCTTTGCATCAACCAGGGAGCTGGGAGTAYAGCTCAGCCGCAGTGCATCCTGGGCACTTGTGTTGAGCTCTGCCCTTGACACCAGAGGAGAAAAGATGATACGTTCCTGTGAAAAATGTATAGATCATAGTGAAGTGTGTGTGYGCGCCTGCGCGCACATCAACCCAAATATATGATTTGCTTCCTTATCGAGGGAATAGTGCGTGTGTGTGTGTGTGTGTGTGTGTGTGTGTGTGTGTTTGCTTACATTTAAAAAATAGATGACCAGCCAATGGAAAGTATCATTGAAATATGAAGGGAAGCTTTGTGCATGCATATATATGTGTATGTATATGTATATATGTATATATATTGGAGCTGGTTTTTGTAACCCTGGCTCTCCTGGAATTCACTGGATAGACAGGCTGGCATGAGCTCAGATCGGCCTCGGCTGGGTTTTTGGAGACCCACCCTGCTCAGCCTCAGCTCTGGAGCGTTGCTTCCATGGTTTTCATCTGGAGCCATGTGAACGCCTTAAATCATTGCTAGACAGAGTAAGGAGAGCAAGTGTTCATTTCAGTGAATGACGTGTATATCTTATTCCTAATTTTGTTCACATTCTCGATTCTTCCAAACGATTTCCACTTAAACATGGTTCCTGCAAAGGCTCTGCTGGTGACCAGGATGAACAGCTTGGTCTGAATATTCAGGAAGATTTCCTTCGGAAAATAGTGGTGTCAGTAGTTTTTGATGTCTGTAGTTTTTTGGTCTTAAGGTGCTGCATGCCTTTGGCCCCAGCAGAGGCAGAGGCAGAGGCAGGTGGATCTCTTGAATTCAAGACCAGCCTGGCCTGTATACATAGTGAGTTCCTAGAACAAGCCAGACTTAAAAAGATGATCTAACCTAACCCTAACCCAGGGGCCTCAGCCGGCCTTGTCTTCCTGCCTGTCAATAGGACGCTGGAATTGGGAGGTTGCCATGCTCCTGGCTGGAGCTATCTTGAAAGGTGGACTTTGCTGTGTGTGTGTGTGTGGGGGGGGGGTGTTGGATGTAGCACTAAGGCTGTGTGAAGGCTCCTGGAGGCTTTAGTGCTTTTCAGTTTTTTCATTGGTGACTGAAACCCTTCAAAACAACTTTGAGGTAAGGGAGGATGGGTGGGCTCTTTGCTCTGGATTATGAGCTGCCCTAGTTGATAAATTAAYCTGGCATTGAGGCAGTAAAACGTCACTACCTATAGACTAGGCACCTGAAGACAGATCTGGATTAGAGACTCAATCCAACAGACAATTGCAAAGTTGTGTAAACAAAAGCGCAAGTAGAAGCCAGGAATGCCCCACCCCTTAAGGAGCAGGGAGCCTGCAGAAACCGGAGTGTCCATGAACCCTGTCCAGGGGACTGGAGGTGGTGGTAGTGGAGTACTTGATTTAAGTCTTCCCTCAGAATTTAAAAAGAAACTTCATATTTTCCCTTTTAATTTGCTTGCAGTACTGGGGACTGAGTCCCTGGCCCTCTGTACTTTTTATTTTGATACAGGGTCTAAGATGCCCTTAAACTCATTCTGTAGCCCAGACAGGCGTGGAACTTGTCTCAGCTTCTCGATTAGCTGGGACTGCAGACTTGTGCTACCCCCTTAGCTGATGAGTGCAGAGTATGCAGAATCACCTGAGAGAGAAGAAACAGCTTCCGGTCAGCAAGGCCTGACTATAACCTAAAGTGGGGAATGTGTTTAAAAGATGCATTAAACCTTCAGATGGTTCATCAATGAAAGCCTATTAAAGGGCCAGTCCCTGAGGCCCGTGTGGGCAGAGCTGTTCCAGCTACCATCCTGGAAAGAGCACTCCGGCCGGCAGACTTGGAGCACCTCGAGAGCACTGGCAAAGCTTCCCTGCTCGTAGAGGTGGGGCAGAGAGTTGTTGCCAGGAGACTTTTTNCCTAACCCAGGGGCCTCAGCCGGCCTTGTCTTCCTGCCTGTCAATAGGACGCTGGAATTGGGAGGTTGCCATGCTCCTGGCTGGAGCTATCTTGAAAGGTGGACTTTGCTGTGTGTGTGTGTGTGGGGGGGGGGTGTTGGATGTAGCACTAAGGCTGTGTGAAGGCTCCTGGAGGCTTTAGTGCTTTTCAGTTTTTTCATTGGTGACTGAAACCCTTCAAAACAACTTTGAGGTAAGGGAGGATGGGTGGGCTCTTTGCTCTGGATTATGAGCTGCCCTAGTTGATAAATTAAYCTGGCATTGAGGCAGTAAAACGTCACTACCTATAGACTAGGCACCTGAAGACAGATCTGGATTAGAGACTCAATCCAACAGACAATTGCAAAGTTGTGTAAACAAAAGCGCAAGTAGAAGCCAGGAATGCCCCACCCCTTAAGGAGCAGGGAGCCTGCAGAAACCGGAGTGTCCATGAACCCTGTCCAGGGGACTGGAGGTGGTGGTAGTGGAGTACTTGATTTAAGTCTTCCCTCAGAATTTAAAAAGAAACTTCATATTTTCCCTTTTAATTTGCTTGCAGTACTGGGGACTGAGTCCCTGGCCCTCTGTACTTTTTATTTTGATACAGGGTCTAAGATGCCCTTAAACTCATTCTGTAGCCCAGACAGGCGTGGAACTTGTCTCAGCTTCTCGATTAGCTGGGACTGCAGACTTGTGCTACCCCCTTAGCTGATGAGTGCAGAGTATGCAGAATCACCTGAGAGAGAAGAAACAGCTTCCGGTCAGCAAGGCCTGACTATAACCTAAAGTGGGGAATGTGTTTAAAAGATGCATTAAACCTTCAGATGGTTCATCAATGAAAGCCTATTAAAGGGCCAGTCCCTGAGGCCCGTGTGGGCAGAGCTGTTCCAGCTACCATCCTGGAAAGAGCACTCCGGCCGGCAGACTTGGAGCACCTCGAGAGCACTGGCAAAGCTTCCCTGCTCGTAGAGGTGGGGCAGAGAGTTGTTGCCAGGAGACTTTTTKGATTCATTGGCATCCTACTGGGGATGGCCAGATGCCATTAAAGATACAAGTTCTCTCATTCAGTTCTGTCACTGTGTAACTTATACATTGACACGTCCCGATTTGGCTTAAGGGGAAGAATGTACTGGACACAAAAGTCTTCAGTCTAGGTGAGAGGTAACTTTTTAGGGTAAATTAGTATTTATTATGACATTCAGTTGTGAACCTTACTGACCCATACTTTTCCAAAATCCAGCATTGGGTCCCACAAAACTTAGTCTCACATCCCTAGCATAGTAATTTAAAATGTCAACTGGCATTTAGGAAAATCTGAGCACACAGCCTTCTGTGTTCAGTATCTCCTAGCATCCTAGGCCCACACTTAACCGACCAGACTCATGGTCTTACTGCTAAAAAGACACCTAGTCCCAAACACTCCCTTTTCTAGACAAGAAGCCTGTGGTTCACCGAGGCAGGGGACTTGACCAAAGCTAGCGGTGTATTGTAAGTGGAAACCTGGGCTATGCTTTGGTCAGTGCTCTTTCCAGACTATCCCGAGGTCTTATCTGGTGTAGACTGGTTCAGGGTGTACATCCTTGACGCACCTCTGACTTGTGGAGCAAAATGGTCTCCAAGTGTTAGCTCTTGGATCTGTCAGTCCAGGTAATCTGACAATAAAACAGAAAAGATTCAAGAAAAGGAGAAGCCAAGCCAGTACACACACACACACACACACACACACACACACACACACACAAAAGGGGATAAGGGGTTGTTAATTGATGGGATTTTTCCCCCTGCCTCTGCTGCCAGCAGTTGACCGGAGATGGGGAGGAGGAGGTCTACCTTGTACATAAACAGTCTGGACTGGTTTTGGAGGAGACAGATGACAGGAACCCAGGAGTCACTGACTCTAGCTGTTGAGTACAGAAACCACACCTTGTTATCTCTGTCTGAGTCCTCTCATATAGCCAGGTAAACCTGGGGTCCAAGCTGTGGGTTTGAGAGAGGGATTTTAATTCCAAGGAGCAGTGTAGGAGGGGAGGGGGMTGTTTTTAACGCAGCAAGAACTGCTGGGACTCCTGGGTTCTCTCATCCTAGCTTGGGTGCAAAGGAAGGAGCTACCTCATTCATCACCTCCTGTCTGTTTCCCCCTCTTACTCCCTAACCACTGCCAGTGTCTTCCTTTAGTTCCTAGCATCTTTTGCTAGGGAGGAAGTGGCTGAGAAAGATTGTCATTTCCAGCTGTCACCGTGATAATCCCCTCCAGTTCCTTCATCTTTCTTCCTGTGTCCTAAGTCCTCCCCATCATCTTTTCTTTCGCCCTCCCTCCCACAATGGTCTCTCCCGCTGCTCACTGACGCGGGGGAGGGAGGGTCGGAGGCGGGGCTGGAGCGCGTGCGGGAGGGGGGGGGGCAGGTCTGCAGTGCCGCTTCCCCTGGTACGGAGAGGAGCAGTCGCCGCTGCCGCCTCAGCCCTGTGGCTGGACCCCCTCCCTCACCCGGGGACTCCCTGACCCGGGGAACCAAGCTCAGGTGAGACCCCTCTCCCCTCACCTCCACCCCGCCCCAGGCAGAAGCATCCTCGTCTAGCCTTGCAGCCATTTTATCTCTGATGCTTTGCTTGTGGGGAGGGTGACTGTCCCCGCTGTAGGGGTGAGGGTGGTGGTGATGGAGGTTTGGGGAATGGGCCATTTATTTCAGTTCATTTGCAAATATACTTAAATGAATAAATAAATATATATGTGCAATACACATATATGCATTTGTATGTATATACACACATACATACATATATATGTGAGGATTTTTTTTTTCTACCTTAGCCTAAAGTCCCCATTACATAAACCTGGTGAGGGGCTGTTAGGTAAACTGAGTTCCCTCAAGCTGCATCCTCTCCTCACCTTGATGTATGTGCCCCCGCCCCGTGGTAAATGACCTTGGCTGGGGCCAGGGAAAGAGTACTGCCTCTCTTGCCTGGACTCGGTGGGTTAGGGGGCAGAGGAATAGGCTTGGTGAAGGCTGGAAGGAATTAAATACTAGGCAGACAGACATGGGAAGCAACCAGGTATTGGGGCTTGGCACTAGAGGCACTTATTGAGGGGGTCTCAGGGGAGGGGCGCAGGACGATGGTGGGCACCTGTCCAGCAGCAGGACTAGGGGTGAGCAGCAGTGTAATCAGCCCCAGGGCCTCATGCCTGGTACCCAAGCTAGATGGGGGTGGGGGGTCCCCGCAAGCCTGTCAGAGGCGGTCCCTAAGCCTGTGCGTGTGAAGCGTTTTCTCTATATCCCTGGCCTCTCTGTGAGCATTTCTCCGTGTACATTCTCAGCTGACACCTCCCCCCCTGCAGCCCACCCCCACCCCAATGAAGCTGGATGCTCCCATCTTCCAAACCCAGGGGTAGATTGTAGGGGTGAGGCTCAGTCTTGTTGGTCTTGTGGAGGACTAGGAGGGTCACTTATCAAGCTGTGATGGGGTGGGGGCACTACGGAATCCCCCACGCCCTAGCTTCTCTGCCCCTTGTCCTTTTCAATGGGAACCTTCTGATCAATGAGTGCTTCTTTATGACCTTGTCACTTCTTAATGACCTGGCACGGGATGGGACGGGATGGGAACCTGGGTGGCCTCCAGAGCAGAGGCTTTGGTTAGGGGTCTAGTCTGGACCTGAGCAGTTTGTCTTGAAAGGTTTGCTTACGAAGCCCTCTCCACATGCCCTTTCCACCTTCCGCAGAGAATCTGGACAYGTTTCTTCCGGTCAGGTGAAGCCAGTCAGCCTTAAAGGACTTGGTAAATCCCAGTCTGCTCTCCTTTAACTCCACCTCTCCCAGTGCTGTCTCTCTTCCTCAGGCTCAGCCACTCTGTGCTGCTCTGCTGGCTAAATATAGCATGACTTCCTCACCAGCTCAAAGAATTCGCCTTCTCTCCCTCCTGGGCCCGCTGGCCCTGGGGGAGCTGGCTGTCGAGCCACTGCCTGCCTCTGTGGCTGGGGAGCCTTTCCTAACCCACACTCATGTCTGAGGGGTAAGCAAAGTCAACAGGCGTGGGAAACAGCTCCTGGTGGGTCCAGATCTTCCTCCAGGGTTTGAGGAGGGGTCATGGTTGGGAGAGAAAGGCGAGATACACAAATTGCCTTGGCACTGAGGATGGCCGCTCCCTGAACTGTGAGGAAGAGGTGGCAAAGGCCACTCTTCCTGATCACTGCTGCCCACTGCTTACACCTGTGCTTGCCAGCACATCTTTCTGAATGACATGGCATTATTTACCCTTTCCACTAGGGTGTGTGTGTGTGTGTGTGTGTGTGTGTGTGTGTGTGACATTGGTCAAGGCTTTGGCTGGGTAGGAGCAGAGGATTATTTTAGGGGAATTTTAGGGCTCTTAATCTAGGCCCATGTCCTCTGTCGCCCTGAAGGAGGTTATCCTATGCCTCCCTTCGGGCGATGTCTTATTTTTTGGAGGGGGGAGGTCCCCTTCATGCTCCACCAGCTGCCTACGCAATGCGGTATTTATGGACTCTTTTTCATTGACTCCTGAAGAACCAGAGGGATTAAGGGAGATTAGGAAGGGAGACCCTGGAAGAATGAGACACAACTATAGACCTTAGACTCTTCTCTCGTTGGAAATGTGACCTCAACCGGTCATTTCTATTCCTACCCCATGGGCAACAGGGGGGGGGGGGTTCTATTGTGACATTCTGAAGGAAGGGGACAGCAGCTGGCTGCTCACGGTCTTCCTTCTTGTCCCTTCTACCTAGGTTTCAAGTCTCCTTTTTGGGTCCTTGTCCTGTTGGTTTACAAAGGATATACCTAATCCCAGCTGTTGAAGTTCGTTTAAACCCCACGTGCTGGGGAGGACCCCGGGCATCAGCAGGGAAGTAGGGAGCTCTGCAGGACCTGCTCGTTCACACTTTTTCAATACAATAGGGAAGGAAGCAAACTAATATTCATGAAATAGTTCTGCGAGGTTAAGTCTCACAACTCTGAGAAGTGGATTTTCCCAATTCAATTACCATCAAGTTAACTAGAAGGACATTGAGGTTCAGGCAAATTGGGGCAGCACCCATCGGCAGGGAGCAAGTAGGGGCTTGGGGACTTCAAATGTCATGTGCTTCGCATCTGACCTGGCATTCTCCTTGATAGTGTCCCTTTCTGTGGTTTACCCAGAATGGGCAGAGACGCCTCCTGGCTAAGGGACCTTAGGGAGTGCAGGGGCACCCCGCTATGTGCCTGTCACCACAACACTAGCGCTCACGCTTTTCATTACTTTTTTTGTGCCAGGTCTGGGGTACGCATACATGGGCTGTGTCACTAACCCCCCACGCTCCTCTTAAGTAAGAGGAGTCTGGGAGCCATGTCAACCCGGTGCAGTGCCAAACCCGAGCCTGGCTGACTCCGGAGGGTGAGCTTTACCGCTAGTGTAAGTGGTGAGAAATCTCCCCTTGGGAGACTTTGAGACAACAGTGGAGGCCCTGCCTTCGGATCTATCAGTGGGCCGAGGAACCTGGTCAGAAGGCTTGTCTGTCCACACTTCAACCTCAAGCTCTGTCTCAACCAGAACCTACACCCAGGAGCCTAAAGCAGGAAATTGTTTCTCCTGTTTCCTGGGTTTTCTTTGCAGTGGATGTGGGCAGTGGCGGCTGATTCTGGAACAAATCTCTTGGATCTACTACTCTCCAGCATCGAAGTAAAGGGACTTTATATCCAGTGGCTCACGGTTGGCCCAGATAGCTGGTTGAGAGGGGTCCCATACTGGCCCCCTTTCACTAGTCTWGTGAGCTTTCTTTTTCTCTCCTTTTCCTAGGTCTCCAGAGCCTCCCAGAAGAAAAATAGGCAGCCCTCCCTGAAATATCTTGGCTCCTCAGATTAGCCTCTCCAACCTGGCTCCCCCTTCCCAATTCCTCTCCCTCCTCCCCCTCTTCCTGCCCCTCTCACCCTACTGAACTGGGTGCAAAACAAAGCTCCTTCCCCCCATCTGGACCTCACTCGGCGGGGCAGGCCGTAGTTCCTCTTAGTCTGCGCCCAAGAAAACTGGATCACAGTCCATCTGGGGAGAGGGGCTTCTCGACCCCTCCAGTTCATTGCGCAAAGGGCTGAAGAGAAGCAGAGAGTAAGGTAGCTCGGTGAAGTGTTCGAAGCCCCATCATGGAAGAAGGCTTTCGAGACAGAGCAGCGTTCATCCGTGGGGCCAAAGACATTGCCAAGGAAGTGAAGAAGCACGCGGCCAAGAAGGTGGTGAAGGGCCTCGACAGAGTCCAGGACGAGTATTCCCGAAGGTCCTACTCCCGCTTTGAGGAGGAGGAGGATGATGACGACTTCCCTGCCCCTGCTGACGGCTATTACCGCGGAGAAGGGGCCCAGGATGAGGAGGAAGGTGGCGCTTCGAGTGATGCCACTGAGGGCCACGATGAGGATGACGAGATCTACGAGGGAGAATATCAGGGCATCCCCCGGGCAGAGTCTGGGGGCAAAGGCGAACGGATGGCAGATGGGGCACCCCTGGCTGGAGTGAGAGGGGGCTTGAGTGACGGGGAGGGTCCCCCTGGGGGTCGGGGGGAGGCGCAGCGGCGGAAAGATCGGGAAGAATTGGCTCAGCAGTATGAAACCATCCTCCGGGAGTGCGGCCACGGCCGCTTCCAGTGGACACTCTACTTCGTGCTGGGTCTGGCGCTGATGGCAGATGGCGTAGAGGTCTTTGTGGTGGGCTTTGTGCTGCCCAGTGCTGAGAAAGACATGTGCCTGTCGGACTCCAACAAAGGCATGCTAGGTAAGAAGCCCTCAAGCTCCCGCTGTGGGGAACCGCCCAGTCCGTCCTGTTAGTTTGGCAAGCTGTACCTAAAGGGCCCACTGACTCTCCACACACCTCTCCCCGAGACACCCTGTTCCGGAGGTTGGGTAAATGAAATTGTGTGTGAAAGAGAGTATAGCTGGATTGGGACTTTTCACTGGCGTCTGAGTGGGTGGAAGTTTGTCTAACTGCCGGATATGGCCACGGTGGGTTGGGCTACTGTTAAGTGAATCTTCGAAGTCTTCCATCCTGTTACTGGGTTGCCTTTCCTGACTGCAGAACAAGTCAGCTTTGAAATGCCTTGGTGTATATGGGGAGGGTCTGTTTGCAGTGATGTGGGTAAGGACACCTCAGACATGGGAGTGTTTAGGGACCGGGAACTTCTTTGATGGCCTTTCCTGATAGGGATCTAGAAGGAAAAATCACCGAGAAATTATAGAGGGCTGGCTTCTTCATAGATCACCCACCCCCTTCTTTCTCTCTCTGTGTCTATGTGTCTGTCTGTCTCTTTTTTTCTCTCTCTGGGCTTGGTTTGGACATTGACAAAATGCAAAGCTTTAGAGGTGATTTTAAAAATCGATTCTAATTCTGGGTTTAGGTAGGAAACAAAAAACTGGGGGTGGTGTGGGGGGAATTTTAGGACTCCCAAGTACTGGGGCTGAAAGGATATAGGATAAACTGTATTGAACAAGAGATCTCCTTCTTTGAGGACCTCAAAACTGGGAGAAAAAGCCAGGTGTAGTGTGAGCATCATTAGTTCGAGCACCTGGGAGGTAGAGACTGGTGGGCCTGTGAGTTTGAAGCTAGTCCAGTCTACACAGTGAGTTCCAGACCAGCCAGAGCAACACAGTGAGACACAGTCTAAAACACGAAAGAGAGGATGCGCGTGGTGTCTAGGAATCTAGGCAGATCCACTTCACTTCCAGGTGAGGTAGGGATGAGTATTCTGTGCAGTAGATGGAGGAGGGGAAGAAGACGGAAGAACGAGGGGTAGGGAGACAGAGGGAGGAGAGGAGGGGGAGGAAGCGGCCAAAGTGACGGGTGTTTTTCTCAAACATTTGCCTTCTTGCTTTTGAGCCCTGGTCTGCAGTGGTGACTGCCCACCACGGGGCTCTAATACAGAGCTGGTGGGAGAACTGAGGCATATCTGCTCATGTCCCGCCACCCCCTCTCCCGGGGTTTCCTCCTCTCTGCAGGCCTCATTGTGTACCTGGGCATGATGGTGGGGGCCTTCCTCTGGGGAGGCCTGGCTGACCGGCTGGGTCGGAGACAGTGTCTGCTCATCTCGCTCTCGGTCAACAGCGTCTTCGCCTTCTTCTCATCTTTCGTCCAGGGTTACGGCACCTTCCTCTTCTGCCGCCTCCTTTCTGGGGTTGGGTGAGTGTCCGTCCGCACCCTAAATCCTTAAAGGCAGAACTGTGCCCTGGTCACTGCTGCCATGGGCACTTGGCATAGTGTTAGGCATATCGGCTATACTTAAAATCTGTGTGAACTGCGTGAATACATCCCTTTCCTATTACCCACGCCATCTTCCGGCCGGATACCCATGTCCTGCGCCTGCCTGCTGACATCCAGAACACCATGCCTGCTCTGTACTGGAGTCCGCCCCTGCCCCCCCCCCCCCCCCCCCCCCCCAGCTTACCTCTATTTCTGAGGCTGTCTACACCGAGGTCCAGTGGGCCTGAGCCTTGCCCCTGGGCTCATGCACACCTGGGAGTTATCCCCTCACAGAATGAATATTTTTCCTGAATTTGTTAAGAAAGCTTGCTGACACCCTGTTTGGCAGAATCTGAAGTCCTGCCCTGCCTGCACCTACACTGTCTCCATTCTTGTTGCTTTTGTTATTGTTTTTTGGGTTTGTTTTTGTTTTGGTTTGGTTTTTTGGACAGAGTGTTACTATGGAGACATAGCTGGCCTGGAACATTATGTAGMTAGACCAAGCTAGTCTGAAATTCAGAGACTTGTCTGCCTCTGCCTCCCACATGCTGGAATTAAAGGTGTGGGCATCTATCGTAAAGGTTTCCCCCCCCCCTTTGGTTTTGAATTTTTATTTGAATAGAATCTTGCTATATAGGCCTGGCTGGCCTGGAACTTGAAATACTCGCCTTGCCTTTACCCCTGGTGCCCGGATCACCACATGTGATGCCACATCCGACGGCGGTCCCCTTCTCGGCAGTGATCTTGCCTCCTTCCCAACTCTTGGCCACTTTCAGGGCTTAACACTTGTTCTTTCCTTGATCCAAGACCTGCTTGCCTGTTTCCTGTCATCCCAAGAATAGTGACTTGGTGATTGGTGGCTAAAGGAGCTCTTAGGACTTAATGTATGCGATGAGAATAACGTGGGGCTTGAGGGGCTGAGGACCCGAGCCCTGGGAAAGGGGTCGGGCAGGCGGCGGCTTCCTAATGTTCATGTTTGGAATGTCCAGGATTGGCGGTTCCATCCCCATAGTGTTCTCCTACTTTTCGGAGTTTCTGGCCCAGGAGAAACGCGGGGAGCACTTGAGCTGGCTCTGCATGTTCTGGATGATTGGTGGAGTGTATGCAGCTGCAATGGCCTGGGCTATCATCCCTCACTATGGTAAGCTGTCCTCAGACTCTCTGTCTTCCGGCTCTGCCGTGCTCCCTGCTGTGCTCCCTGCTGTGCTCCCTGCTGTGCTCCCTGCTTCTCTGCTGATTCTGACTGTCTGCCAGGGTGGAGTTTCCAGATGGGCTCTGCTTACCAGTTCCACAGCTGGAGGGTCTTCGTCCTCGTCTGTGCCTTCCCCTCTGTGTTTGCCATCGGGGCTCTGACCACACAGCCGGAGAGTCCCCGCTTCTTCCTGGAGGTGAATGGATTGCTCTGGGGGAGCCGGGGGGGGGGGATGGGGTGGGGATGGAAAGGCTTGCTGTGGGGTTGGTGCGCTCTTGTGACTTCTTCCTCCTTCACCAGCCCATAACTCTGGGGGACTTTATCTCGCTTCCTTTGTCTTAAAATGTGTCTCCTGAGGGGTTTGGAGAGACGGGAAAACCTGCTCATCTGTGGGGGTTTACAATCCTGCAGGCTCAAGTTGGGACCCACCCTTTACCTCTCCCTTCAGGCTCTTCCTGGCTGCAGCAGATTGGGGTGTGGCTCCTTTCTGTGGCCATCATTTCCCTCCTCTTAGGCTTTTCCTTTATGTTTTCCTGGAGAAACCCCCAAGGATCTCTGCTGGCATCTGTTCCCTTGCAAAGGCCCCTCCCATCTTGAGCAAGTCCCACTGTACCTTGCTGTTCCCCAGCTTGGGCTGACGTGTATACCATAGATTAGGGTTGCGGGGTAGAGCTGGGAGTCTTTTTGTGTCTGAACTGCATCTTGGGAATTACATTTGTGTTCTAGAATGGGAAGCATGACGAAGCGTGGATGGTGCTGAAGCAGGTTCATGACACCAACATGCGGGCCAAGGGCCATCCTGAGCGAGTCTTCTCGGTAAGCCACGACTCTTCCGCCCCAAGCCCCACTTGGACCCTTCTGGACGGCGTCCATTTCCTAGGTGTCTCAGACCGCACAGTGGTTCAGTGACCTTCCCAGGGCGTGATGTCGCTTCCCGCACTCCCCGCATTTTGCTACTGAGAGAGAGAGACATGTGGAATGGGTTGGGAAAGAGCGCGTGACAGTTCACTCCCTTWCTTGCACCCAGGTAACCCACATTAAAACGATTCATCAGGAGGATGAACTGATTGAGATCCAGTCTGACACAGGAACCTGGTATCAGCGCTGGGGAGTGCGGGCTTTGAGCCTGGGGGGTCAGGTAATGACAGAGTGAATGGCAGAGCGGCAGGGGGTGGGGAYGAGGAGAAGGGAGGCTTGAACGTGTGTGAGGGTGAAGGTGACCTGAGGGGGGCAGCAGGCAGCCGGCAGCGTGGCCACCTTTTGCCTTGTGTCTCGTGTAGGTTTGGGGGAATTTCCTCTCCTGCTTCAGTCCAGAGTATCGGCGCATCACGCTGATGATGATGGGGGTGTGGTTCACCATGTCCTTCAGGTGAGGGGGCTATGAAAGAGGAGACAAGATATGAAGGGGCGTGTCCCGGGGGAGGGCGCTATCTGTCCCCATCCCCTTGATGCTTAATCCAGGTTCTCAATTGTAATAATTAAGTCATCAAACTTGTCATTCAAACTGACAG
>BDUI01002914.1:49453-60122 GCA_002335545.1 Apodemus speciosus | reverse complement strand
GAGGCCAGCCTGGTCTACAGAGTGAGTTCCAGGACAGCCAGGGCTACACAGAGAAACCCTGTCTCGAAAAAAAAAAAAAATTACATGGAGACTAGAAGTTTCCAGGGCCAGCCCTAGGTTAGCAGACTGAGGCAAGAAGCTCAATCAAGATGACAATCACAATCAGGCAAATTAAGACCCCTTTACCCCTATCTACAAATAAACTTTAAAAGGCTTTTCAGCAAACCTACTACTAAAAAATATAATTTTTTTCTGACCCAAATTCTAACAAATTCCTAAAAGTCAATACAAAACACAAAGTGTACACACAAAGTATTACTCTTCTCTTTTTTTAATTTTTAATTGTGTGTATGTGTGTACACATATTCAAGGAGGCCAGAGGTATCATCCTGTGGGACTGCAATTAGAGAAGGATGTGGGTAAGCTGACATGGCACTGAGAGCCTAACTCGGGTTGTCTGCAAACGCAGACCGCATCTTTAACAGCTGAGCCATCTCTCCAGCCCTAGCTCCAAGAAAGGTTAGTTACAACTGCCTTCACACAGTGTCACACAACATGAAGCTTATAAAGACTATGTAACAAAAAAAAAAGTGTTAGATTATTTGTATGAAAAATGTATAATGATCTAAACAAATATGTAATATGGACCTAAATTCATGGATCTATATTCAAAATGCATTTGAAAGATGAAGGCCAGAAGAGAAGAACATCACCTTAAGTGATGGAAGTGCCACTTCCTAACAAATGCTTTCTGTTGTTTCAGCCATTGTCTACCATTCTGCAAGGATTATATATTGCTTTTCTGTTTCGTTTTTTAAAGATTAATCAGAGAAAGTTAYACATAAAATTATACATTCACACTGGTCAAAATAATGCCCAATTCGGTATCTTGAGCTTTATCACTTCAGCCCCACCCCCAACCATCCCCCAACACACTGCAACACCACAGGACCACCTGGCTCTAGGCAACTCCAAAGGCCTGAGATGCGGAAGGTTCACTTTCTGGATTTGACATTCCTTGAAGGACCACCATGACCTGAAATGCCACCAGATGGTGGTGGTCCACGCTGCTGCCTCAGGCCGAGATAAAGCCCGAGAGCCATATGGCCAGTACTAAAGGCTTGGCGATGTGCAGAGGGTAGGAGGGAGTACTGATGTGAATGGCCTGTGGAGCCTTCTGAGGCCGTGTGCAGGCACAGAATCCATGCCATTGCTGGGGGACCTGAGTGAGGCAGTCAGTGGTCCTGATGCATAGCCAGGGGCCATGCTGGGGTCTGTGGCCCAGGACCTGCACTGCCACCGAGGGCCGCGTTGATGACTGTGGTCAGGGCTGCCTCTGAGAGCCCTGCCTTGGTTCACAGTCCTGCCACAGCTGGGAGTTATGTTCGTGATCTGTGCGGTTGCCAGAAACCACATGACAGCCCATGATCCGTGCTGCCACTGACAAAGTGCAAGGAAGCTACTTCTGTAGTGATATGGGTGACTGCAGATGGAAGGTTTCTGTGGCAACCCCTATTTCCACTCCACCCCACTCCCCAAAATACTAACAATCTAAACAGCAAGCCATGGAAGAGAAGTCTTCCATGCTGACGTGTAACTCTCCACAACAGATGGCAGGCCACTCAGAGTTTGACCACCCTGAGGCGAGTATATAGATAAGACAAATTAGACTTTGTTTCTGTTGGGAGGAGTCACAAGAGGGGGCAGCCGTGGACTATGAAGTGGTGTGATGGGGTGTGTGTTGTCAAATTCAAAACTGTACATTCTTACTCCACAGAAACAACACACAAACTGGTAAGCGTGCTCAATTGAGTAATAAAGTGAGAATGGYGAGGGAGAAGTATGTGTTCTAAAACTCTAGGATGAGAAGAACAGGGAAAACAGGACGGTCCATGCAAAGTCTTTCTCTACGGTCCAGAGAGCAGAAGTACCTCACAACATTAATGTTCCCATCAGGATCACACTGCTTTGCCAGAGAATGTTTAAGGTGCTGACCTTTGACACTGAAAGAGCGACCCAACTAAGCAAGTGAAAACCACAGCTGAGCACACCCCGTGCCCACTCTCTCCTTTCACCGGCTTTCAAAGACCAAGATCTCAAACACAGCCTCTGAAGACTCTCGAACCCCAGCTCAGAGTACAGGCACACAACGGTTGTTACACTGTGGCAACTCTCTCAACGCGGCCCTCAGAAAACAGTCACCATCTTACAGGTAAAGAGTAAAATGAGGGCGCTATTCCCAGGATGCCGCTCTTCCCAGCACTCAAGGGAGGGTAAGAAGTTGAGTTCAAGCCCAAGGCAGGCAGTGCTACACAGAAACCTTGTCTCAAATTCACTAATGAAATAGTTAAAATGAGAGAAAGAGGAATTATCTAAGAAGCCAGTCCGTAGGGTCCGCGTGGTACAGGGGGAGAAGGGCCTGCTCTGTGAGCCCAACAACCTGACCCCTCAGAGCCTACAGCAGAAAGGTTAGCCTTCAGCGCTCCGCTGAGCGACAGTGGATGCCTGTACACCGCCCTCCCTCCCCACATTGTTTTTTGTTTTGTTTTGTTTTGTTTTGTTTGTTTGTTTGTTTGTTTTGAGACAGGGTTTTTCTGTGAAGCCCTGGCTGTCCTGGAACTCACTCTGTAGACCAGGCTGGCCTTGAACTCAGAAATCCGCCTGCCTCTGCCTCCCAAGTACTGGGATTAAAGGTGTGCGCCACCACCACCGGGCCCCACATTGTTTTTAAACTGATAAAAAAGAAAACTAGTCAGGGGACTAAGTTAAAAAAAAAAAATTGAAATTCAACATTAGACAATATCTGGTTTTTGTTTTTTTTTTTAAGTATCCATATTTAAGTTTTTAAAGTGTATTAATTTGTTTTAGGTCATTCATATCCAACTGCAAGAATTAGGGTACATATTTTGTAAGATAATCAAATCAGAAAGATCATAAAATGCTTTATTTTTTTAAATAAAATTTAATGCGTGCAGGCRTTTTCTCTATATGCATGTCTGTACWCTRCATGCATACCTGGTACATGCAGAGGTCAGAAGAGGCCACTGAGTCCCCTGGAACCAGAGTCACAGAGGGCTGTGAACTGCCCAACTTATGAACCAAACCCCAGACCTCTGGAAGAGCGACCAGTGTTCTCAACTGTTGAGCCACTATCTCTCTAACCCCAAATATTTGACGTTTGAACCACTGAATTACTGGTACAGGTAAAAAGGCGAATTTATGGAACCATATTATGGGAAACTGGCTAGTTTTATTAGTATCAATACCAAACAAGACTTTAAATCAATTAAAATTTTATTTGATTAAAGTTACTTTTACATTGTCTACAACCATCATGAACACATTCCTGGTATAAAGACACAGCCTTTTGAGTTTGAGATATCCCCAACTATAAGATTACATATATAAAACTACCATAATTATTGATGAGGTAATCAAAGTAAAATAGTTATACTATCTAGAATAAAATAAAATGGAAATAATTTACTCATAAGATTCATATTTAAATCATCTTTATTTACAAAATACTATCCTGAGAATTATAATCCATTAAGCTTCAATTTGAGCAAAAATATAATCACATAAGTAACAGGAGTTACTTAAACTGAAAATGAGAAGGAAGTGACTGGTGGGAGAGCAAAGGCTGTCAGGCCTCCTGTGTTTCCGGAGGGTCAGCTGCAGGCTCTTTTGAAGGCGGAATCAGGTCTGGGGGGAGCTCATTTCTCCTTTCAGGATGTGGGGGAGGGGGGAAGAACCCGGCCCTCGGGGGGAGGTACGGCGGAAAGCCCCTCGGTGCGTACACAGTTCTCCCTGTTCAGAGATCAGAAAAGGACGTTGCAAGTTTAACTGCGGGCTGCACACTTGTTCAACGGCCAGCTCYAGGCGCTATTATGACATTCAAACACTCACAGCAGAATACTTGATCTCGAGAATTAATTTTGCCACTGAAAAAATGTACTTCTTCAAAAACAGGATTAATAAGAGCATTAATTTCAGGCATGTTGGTCCTATCTTAGCAGCTACACAAGATTTTGATACACTCAAGACTTTAAAACCTTGATATTGTACTAAAAATATTTCCTGTAATGCCAAGGCGCACCACAAAATTTCCCAAACACAGTTCAATGCTGACTCGYCTTGAACTCCAACTTTAAAGCCAGTAATGAGATCAGAGAGCACCTACCCAGGACAACTAAGCTGGTTCTTGTGTAGAACCTGAAAACAGGATTTACTGTGTAGGAACCTGGGTTACAAATGGTAACGTATGTTGTAAAAGCAATAAATTACTTTTATTTTAAAATGTAAGGGTATTAAGGAATTTCAGTAAGTTCAACAAATAACTAAACATGATCATAGATTTTTAAATAAGTATGATCACTTAGGAACTATTTATGAAAAAAGACTTTACAACATTTTAGTCAGTAATCTTAAGACTAAAATATAAGTAATAATAATTTAACTAATCGCCACAATACATTTCTATCAAATGAAATACACATAATTTTAATCTTAAAACTGCTTGTAAATCCAGTGGTTTTCTGAACTATCACAATACAGCTAAACTGAGGAAGTAGCTACGGTGGGTGGGGCCCGGCCGGCTCCCTTCGATGCTGCACTAGGGTCTGGGAGCTGTATGGCCCTCCTCCCCAGGCGGCTCTGGTTAGCGTGTGTCACAGCAACATGGGACCAACTACAAGCAAAGCTCAGATAAACCGTCCCGCGTGTGGACTATTAAAGCGCCTACCTGGGAACGGGGCAAGTGGAGGGCCGGGGAAGTCCCGTGGTAGAAAATAGTCTCGAGGAGCTGCATAGATGGTTCCTGGAGGAGGTGGGGGGACAGGGGGGCCCCTTCTCACGAACTGGCTCCTGGGATCCACTGGAAACAACGGGTCTCTGACTGGGGGAAACGGTGGTGGGAGGAAGCCGCGGSCAGCTGCTTCGCATTCCGCAGGGAGAGGAGAATCAGGCACATTAGAGTCCTGTAACACATTGACAAGCAGCAGTCGGTAAAGTGTTCAATTCACAGCTCCTGTCCTGGGAACATGAGGCAYAARAGAAAGCCTGTAGGCGCCTATGCTGAAGGTGGGCCACGACTCTCCAGAACGCGCACGACAGACTTTTCCATGTCGGCTAAGAGCTGCCTGGTAACATATATTTTTACCAACTCAACAGAAAACTTTAAGCATGGTAGTTAATCGTCTACCTAGCTCAACTAAAACTCAAGTACAGTACAAGCATATCAAAATAGACACTTAAAAAGATAAAAACATGGGCTGGAGAGATGGCTCAGTGGTTAAGAGCACTGGCTGCTCTTCCAGAGGTCCTGAGTTCAATTCCCAGCAACTACATGGTAGTTTACAACCATCTGAAATGGGATCTGATGCCCTCTTCTGGTGTGTCTGAAGACAGACAGCTACAATGTACTCACATATAATAAATAAATCTTAAAAAAAAAAAAAAAAGATAAAAACGCTGTTGTCAAACACACATGTAAAAAGAAAATGTGAGGTACTGTGAGGTACTGTGAGGTACTGATTATTTTAAAGATGGGGAGGGAAACAAAGGGGCGATCAGGTGTAGGAAGAACCAGCCAAAAGAACAGAAACTGGGGTCTCGGAGASCATCTCTAGGATCTGCCAGAGACCTGGGATAAAGGAGGCCCAGGGAGTCTACGAGGGTGACTGTAGCAGAGACTCCTAGCAGTGGGGGATATGGAGCCTGAAGCGGCCACCTCCTGGAGCCAGGCGGGAACCCCAGGAGAGGGATAAGGACACCAACCTGACACAAAATGTGTCCTGCCTACAAGAAGTGCACAGATAAAAACAGAAAAGAGACTGAGGGGATGGCCAAACAATGACCAGCCCAACTTGACACCCATCCCGTGGGCAAGCACCAATCCTTGACATTGTGCTTCATACAGGAACCCAGCACAATCCTCGAAGAGGATCCACTCAGCAGTGACCAGAACAGATGCAGAGACCCACAGCCAAACATTAGATGCAGCTTGGGAAGTCTTGTGGAAGAGTGTGAGGAAGGACTGAGGGACCTGGAGGGGACAGGGATTTCCCAAGTAAACCAACAGAATGGACTAACCTAGGCCCTTGGGGCTCCCAGAAACTGAACCACCAATCAACGAGCAAACAAGGGCTGGACCTAGGCCTCCTCACACATGTAGCAGCTGTGTAGCTTGGTCTTCATGTGGGTCCCCCCAAAATTGGAGTGGGGGCTTACCCTGACTCTCCTGCCTGCCTGTGGATCCTGTCCCCTAACTGAACTRTCTTGTCTGGCCTCAGTGAGASAGGATGTACCTAGTCCTGTAGTGACTGAAGGTACATCCTCTCTGGGTGGATTGGGTACCCAGTGGGGACCACTGCTTTCTCAGAGATGGAGGGGAGGGGGGGCTGTGTTGGAGGGAGGGGATTAGGAGGAGAGGGGGCCTGTGATCAGGATGTAAAGTGAATAAACTAAAGGGAAAAAAAGATACTGATATTTTCAAAATGACCAAAATCAATGTTCTATTTCAAGGAAGAGATTCTAAAATTGTGTTCAGCTGGTAAGTAAGGTGGCTTAAAAATCCATCTGAAAGTCATACTGTTTTTTTTTTTAATCAGGGGAGCTGTCGGGTTTCTTCTTGTTTGTTTCTTTAAAATGTGTATAGGAATTTTGCCTTCATATATGTCAGCACACCATGCACAGCCATGTACAATTCATGGAAGATAAGAATAGGGCTTCAGGAGCTGGTGAGATGGCTCAGTGGCTAAGAGCACTGACTGCTCTTCCAAAAGTCCTGAGTTCGAATCCCAGCAACCACATGGTGGCTAACAACCATCTGATGCCCTCTTCTGATGTGTCTGAAAACAGCTACAGGTATACTTGGATATAATAATAAAGCTTTAAAAATAAAAAAAAAAAGGACTAGGGCTTCAGATCCCCTGGGACTGGAGTTAAGGATGGTTGTGAGATACCATGCAGCTGCTAGGAATCAAACACAGATCCTCTAGGAGAACAGCCAGTGCTCTCAACCTGTAAGCCATTTCTCCAGCCCATTATCTGGTCTTTTGAGACATCTTCTTATGTAGCCCACACTGACTTCAAATTCACAATCCTCCTGCCTCAGCCTGCCAAAATGTCAGGATTACATGCACCACCAAAACCTGGCTTGTGATTTGTAATATTTCACCATAAGGGAAAGAAAACCATAGCCAGAAAGCGAACAGTGTTAATCCTAMGTGGAAGTATGTTCTAATGATGTACTGATGTCACACAGGAGAATAGTTCTAGCCTTATTCTAGCAAGACCAAGAAACTGGGTAGAATTCAATTTTCAATACTTACACCAAGATTATCTTTGGTATCATTTCCACTGGATTCCATTTCTGAGGATACTGGCCCATCTAGACCAAAGGGGGAAAAAATTAAAGCAGGAAAACAATTCCTGAGCTCTTGCTTCCATTCCTAGACTATTTACAGAACCAGATGACACTGATATGTCCCCTCCCATTGCTGGCCCAGGAGAACAACTTGACATAAGTATTCCATATTAGGGTCCCAAGAGCAGCCTGAGGCCTGTGGAAATCTCAATAGAACAGACATTCTTTTGCAGTGTTGTGATGACCTTTCCAGCTAGTTCCTAAGCAATCTTGCTACAACAGTCTCCTAAGGGAACTTCTTGGGGGACGGCACCCAACTTCCTGTCTTCGCTGTTTGCCCTCCTCCCCTCAGTATACAATATATATTTTTGTTGTAAAAGTACCCTTAAGGTACCCAGTGAATGCAAAATGAAAACTTAACTTCTGAATTTTGTTCTTTCTTGATGTGTTTTGTGCTAGTGTGTATACACACACTTCCTAGCATCAGTGAGTGCTTCAGTGCTAATAGAAGAGGCCCCAACAAGCAGATCCAATCTACTGAATACCAAATGGTTAAATGAGAACTGATTAAGAATATGAACCCAAAATGTTTTTCTGGTAGTCTCTTATATATCCACTGTCATTTGGCCGCCTAATATCCTCGACTGCAAACAGGCTACATGTAAATGGACTAAAAACAATGAGACGTAGCTATGGAAGAGAGACAAGTTTCTATCACGGGGAGAGAAAGCACTTGTTCTGGCCCTCCTCGGGCTTCAGGCATGCATGTGATGCACAGAAATAAATGCAGGCAAAAGCAACCGCACACATAACATAAAAATCTTTTTTAAAAAAGACAGTAAGAATTGGGGGGGGGGGCGGGGAAACCAGGAAAATGAAATGTAAATAAAGAATATATCCAAAAAAAAAAAAAAAGACAGTAAGAACTATAAATGGGAAATTCAGGAAAGAGATTCTGACCTTCGGAGCTCTCTGAGGCGGTCATTCTATCAGTCTTCGGTCCAACGCCCAGTCCTCTAGACTGTCACAGTTTAACCATACGCAAGCATCCATTCACCGCACACGCAAGCACACACAGTCCTCTAGACTGTCACAGTTTAACCATATGCAAGCATCCATTCACCGCACACGCAAGCACACACACAGCATTTCTTACCCACTTTATCCAAAGAAGGCATGTTATAACTTCTGAGTTCTGCTGGTCCAGAGAGTCGACCAGAATTAGAATAAAATCTATCTTGCCTTTGTGGAGCTGGATCAGAATATGGTTGGCCTAGAAAATATTTTTTTAGAATATCTTCATTAATTACTTATGTTTAGACATTAGACTTAGACATTTCCTCTGCATCCAAAAACTAAAAGCAAAAACTGTGAACCTATATTATGGTTAAGCACTAGTCAATAATTTAAAAAAAGTTACCCTTACATACTTTGACACATTAGAATTTGAAAATTTCAATTACTGAGTAAATGTCAAAGAAAATGCTGAGCAGACACTCAGTGAGAAGGAAAAGCAGAGTAAGAAATTCAGCACGAGAGTCACAGTTGTCACCAAAAGCAGAAAGTACTGCAGACGTCCGTCATACGTGCTCAGTTTCACTAAGTTCAGAATTTTTGTTTTGGCATTCAGAGGGGGGCGGGGTACGTGCACTGTGTACTCAGACGCTGAGTCCTGCGCCCGGACACCCGGCTGCAGTACAGGAAGATGGCATGGCCAGGTCTTAAAGTTATGTACAAATTGTCTTCTATCACCTCTAATTGGTTAACAAAGAGCTGATCAGCCACTTAGCTGRGCAGAAGAGACAGGGTGGGACTTCTGATCCTAGTCAGGGTGTCCTAAAGGTGACCAGAGAGTAGAAAAGGACCACAAGAAAAAAGGAATAGAGGTGGGTGGACCTGGGGGATTCGCCACGAGGTCTCCATCAGAGAGCAGCCACAAGGACACACACGGAGCGGGGCAGGCCAGGGCCACGAGGACACACACGGAGCGGGGCCGGCCAGGGCCATGAGGACACACACGGAGAGGGGCAGGCCAGGGTCACAAGGACACACATGGAGCGGGGCAGGCCAGGGCCACGAGGACACACATGGAGAGGGGCAGGCCAGGGTAACGAGAACACACATGGAGTGGAGCAGGCCAGGGCCACGAGGACACACATGGAGCGGGTCAGGCCAGGGCCGTGAGGACACACATGGAGCGGGTCAGGCCAGGGCCGTGAGGACACACAAGGAGAGGGGCAGGCCAGGGCCACGAGGACACACATGGAGCGGGGCAGGCCAGGGCCACGAGGACACACATGGAGCGGGGCAGGCCAGRGCCACGAGGACACACATGGAGAGGGGCAGGCCAGGGCCACGAGGACACACATGGAGAGGGGCAGGCCAGGGCCACGAGGACACACAAGGAGAGGGGCAGGCCAGGGCCACGAGGACACACATGGAGAGGGGCAGGCCAGGGCCACGAGAACACACATGGAGAGGGGCAGGCCAGGGCCACGAGGACACACATGGAGAGGGGCAGGCCAGGGCCACGAGGACACACATGGAGAGGGGCAGGCCAGGGCCATGAGGACACACAAGGAGAGGGGCAGGCCAGGGCCACGAGGACACACATGGAGAGGGGCAGGCCAGGGCCACGAGAACACACATGGAGCGGGGCAGGCCAGGGCCACGAGGACACACATGGAGAGGGGCAGGCCAGGGTAATGCCAGACGGCATAGAGCAGGGCATACGCTGGGCAGGAGCAGCCAAGTCAGTTAGACAGCTGAGAACCTGCCCAGCTTAGTGCTCGCAGCTTGATAATGAAAAATAACAGTCTTTCATTCAGGAGCTAAAATGGGCTACAATGGGCGTAAAACACACAGGGGGGAAGAGAATTCCCACCAAAATTACATTTCCAGCATTTATTCCAAACTGAAGGAAGATGTATCTCAACTGGTAAGCAGACGGTCACRGCTCAGATGAAGGCATCTGCACACTCACGTTTGTGCACTAAGTCTACAAAACRAGGGCCTCTGCGGCCACTGTCCTTCAGTCACAAGGGTGGTTTAGATGGCAAAATGGAACTCTTAATTCCTAGTGCAACTCAGCACTCTGGAAGAAACAACAAGGAGTCTGTTTCAATCCTGAGAGGTGATGGCAGACTTACGCAGAATGGTATGAGGATATCAGCTCCAGACTCGGAAACAAAGAAGTGGGCTCTGCGGTTCTCAGTGTGCACCCAGTAGTCTGATGCCAACCTGACTGAGCTAAAGTCGTCTGAGAGAAGGGGACCTTAGTCAAGAAAATGCCTCCATAAG